>JANVCK010040452.1:0-12874 GCA_026546655.1 Epizoanthus illoricatus | reverse complement strand
TAACCCTTCTAGCATGGTAATCCTACCTTACATGTAAACGGAAATGAGAAACACTACAGACTAGGGTAACCCTTCTATAATAATAATATAATAATAATATATTTATATATCGCCTATACTGAGTCAAATGTTCTAGGCGCTTCACCTTGTTGTAGTTTGGTGACCGTATCCTACGTGTATGTGGCCGTACATTTGATTTTGTTGAGTGGGAAATAGAAGAATTTGGAAAAGCTATATTTGCACGAGCCGACAAGACAAAAAAATAATAATTTACACGACACAAATTAACCCTTCTAGTAAAGTAACCCTACCTTACCCGAAAACGGAACCATGAGAAACAATTAGCTGTAATTAGACTTGGGTAACCATTCTATTAAAGTAACCCTACATGACATACGAACGCAAATGGCGGGAAACAAAACACTTTAATGGTCCGAGGTAACACTATCTGTCCTTTAACTCAATAGGCTGGGAAACATAATACTTTATGGACTGAGGTATCCCTTCTAGTATGGTAACCCTTCTTTACATGTGAACTCAGCGAGGTTGGACACATACTTTAATAGGCTGGGGCATCATGCACTTGTAGTTCTAGTATGGAAACTCTGTTTTCATATAAACTCAAAAAGGAAGGACAGATAACACATTAAGAGGCTGGGATAACACTTCTAGCATGAAAGCCACAATTTACATATATATTCAAAAAGGAGGGAAACATAACACTTTTTTAAAATGGACGGTGGCAGCAATTGTAGCAGCGTAACCCTGCCCAACATATATTCGCAAAAGGAGGGGAAACATAATACTTTAATGGGCTGGAGTAACACTTCTAGTATCATAACGCTACCTTATAATAAACTCAAAAAGGTGGGAAACATTTACTTTGACGGAGCGTGGTAATAATTCTCGCTAGCAGATTTACGTAACCTTATATAAACAGTCCGCCTTTAATAACCGCATGTTCCATCCCTTCCCCACCCCCTGCTAATTAATACAGAGTATTTTATAACTATATGATTTTCTCCGATAGACCACTTTTAAAATAAAATTTTAATTTTCCTATCGGACGAAAAATCACAAAGAAATTTAGACTGCTACTATACTCACAAACTGGACTTTAGTTGGTATTCTTCAAAAAAAAATATTCATACATATTTTATACACCATTATATACGTGGTTTCCTGTGTTGAATTGTTTCTCTTTCATTTTTCACCGCAATCACGTCTTCAATCCATTTGAAAATTGTAAACTTGGTAAAATTTATTAAATTCGTAATATCTTATAATTGTAACAGTTGAGCAAACATATTGACTATCAACTGAATTTTAAAATATTAGTTGATATAAATTTTGCCGGTGGTCAGGTTTCGAGCTGGTACTAGAAATAATTTTGTTCTCCATTAGCTGTGTTTTCCTCGTCTCTAAGGAGCTGTATTTAAACTATTTTCTAATATTGCAATTCCGTGCTTGTTCTTGAGAATTTGACATCTACGGTGAATACAATTTTGGATCATCTTGCAAACAAGTAATGTTTCACTTAGCTCTTAATCTGATAAATATTTATTACTTCGGCCGTACACTCAATGGAATTTTTAATAAGCTAATATATGTGATCACAAAGCAACTGGTTTTATTTGTTACCAAGCAAGACAAAAATTGAAATGTAAATCCAGGCGAAATTAAAAGTGGAAAATTATTACCGACGTCAAAATTCTATAATATCTGCAAGCAGTGAATACTTCTTGGGAATATTCCAAACGCACGTTTTGGAGATTTTCCAAACTCCATCCGGCGTTAAGACATATAATGAGCTTATATATGTTGTTACGAGAGCAATTTATTTTTAAGCACGTCGTTAAACCAGAAGGGAAACGGTAGAGAAGCAATGTTTCAAGTCGTGCCGTTAGCAGAAATTGAAATTGATAACATCATAGCATGCTATTCATTACCAGCAGCGGTTCCAACAAAATCTTTTTAAATAAACTTGAAAGCAAAATTCCTAACAAACTAGGACCAAAAAACTGCGATAAAACCCTATTCAGCCGCATGTAAATTTTTAATTGTTTTTATTTTCTTATCACGCATTTTCTTAAAGTCAGGTAATTACGTGAAGCGCTCAGTGGGGAAGTCTTGATGGAAAACTTTGAATGGAGGATTGATAATCACTCTCTTGTTCACTTATCGTGCCGACTTGGCTCAGCAGGTGCAGTTCGGGAAAATCAAAACGATGAGCAACCAATAACAATGCCAAGAACTTGAATGCAAATTGAAGAATCGTGCAACACGTCACAAGAAAACACTGTGTAATGATCCGGCAGAAGGCAGCATAAATATGGCTAGCAGGAGATCCGATACTGCTGGGAGATAAGAACGCCTTGATATCCCTGTCCACGCATGATTGAGGATCAGAACTAACAAGGCTTGTTGTTTATTAACACTTTCTTATCTTAAAAAGAACACAAATTTGATAGTTCAGCGCCAAAGATGCTGCTTACCAGTTCGACTTTCAACGACAGCAAAATATCCTCGAATTCGTCGATGGAAACAAAACTGTCACCGACCGTTGCAGTTGATATTCTCAAGCTGGGAATTTTCTTGATAATAATGGGCGCGACACTCGTGGGAAATTCTCTGGTCTGCTTGGCGGTGGTAAAGTTCAAGAATCTAAGAACAAACACCAATTTAGTTCTTGTTAGTCTAGCGGTCACAGATCTGTCCATGGTACTTGTGATGGCATTAAATGCCGCAACGGCCGTTACCACGGAGTGGCCCTTTGGTGAGCGCTGGTGTGAGATCATAGCGTCAGCTGGCCTGACCCTCGCCTTTATCTCCATTCTACACTTGTGCTTCCTCAGTGTGGATCGCTTCCTGGCCATCCACACGCCATTTCGATATCCATTCCTCATAACAAGGCGTCGCGTGTCGCTTGCCCTACCTCTGCTCTGGGTTATCCCCATTGTGGCACTTCACCTCCCAGCAGCGGACATAACGTTTCGAGGCCAAGTGTACGGCTGTCCCAACATAATCTACACTCCCACCCGCAGCCAAATGTTCTTCACATTCACCTTAATAACACTCTTCGTGCTTGTGCCATTCATTGTTATGCTCGTCACGCACGCCTATGTGTTCATCATTGCAATTCGTCACGCGAGGCAGATGGGACGTATTGAGCAAAGTGTTCGCAAGAATCGCACGTCCGAAATAGACACCTCTTCCTCCTCGCGTAAAACGGCCTTTATCTCCTTAGAATTCAACCCACTTCGTAGAGAGATAAAATCCGCAAAAACGTTTGCTCTTATCGTGGGCGCTTTCTTGCTCTGTTATTTACCTTTCTTTGCCGCCGCGACGTATCGGAAGTATTCCGGACGGGAAACGGTCTCGTACGATATCATCCAAATAACGACCTGGATAGGTTTCTCCAACTCTTTCTGCAATCCGCTGTTGTACGGACTTCGCTACATGCCATTTCGCAACGCTTTCAAACGGCTCTGTTGCAGTGTTTGCAGAAGGCAAGGAAGTCGAGGGGAGAGTTTATCATCGACACAGTCGAAGAGTTTCCGAAACGGCCCCGGGATAAGACGTCTGACGTTTGAAACGGAGAATAACAGTCATGCCAGAGATCGGAGATGGCCGGAAACAAGACGCGCTACCATGGACACGACCGCTAACAGTATCGACAACAAACTGGTCGAAGATGAAAACGAGTGTGAAATTACAAATAATCAGGCCTGTGTTGCAGAGACTGCGGATAACAACCTTAACGCAAACACATTTAATGAAGGGCCGAACTTAAAGTCTTCTACTACAGATGTTAACGGCAGTATCGCAATAGCCGACGATCTCGGTACGCCCGAGGCTGGGCATGTCATGTCAGACGTCGCTGCATCTGATAATGCACTACAGACCCACGTTGGCCAATCACAGTGCGCCATGGAGGCAGAGTGTCCCACTTTAGATGCGAATGAGAGCAACATACTACAGGACACAGAAGATCTCATGCTTCTGTATCGCTCGCACCCGGCAAATATGAAAGCCTTGAATGAAGAAAACAGTAGCTGGGAAAGTACCAAGTGCAATATTATAAATAAGACGAAAGCGGCACATACTTCAACACCTGCTTGTCTGCTGACAGCAGGTTTTGGCACGGATACCGAGCAAAGCTGCGAGTCCAGGCTATGAGGCCTGCCAGTACATATACCCCCTCCCCTCCCCCATATAGGATAATTTACGAGTATCCTAGTGAGCTTTCCATTTGTCCGGTCTGGCCGGCTCGACTGCTCAATTCTCAAATCGGAACTGGTTCTAGCCAGACTGGCCCTGCTCATGGATTAGAGCCGCTCAGTTCTTCCGTTCCGAAAGGCCTGGACGCGGGGAACTTGTTGACTATTGGCGGGAAAAATACTCGCGCGCGCCTTTACCTTTCTATTTACAATGACCAGAACCAGTTCTACTGGGCCGGCCGGAGCCGACAAATGGAAAGCGCCCTATGATCCATATCACGGCTGTTGGATTTCCGATTCTAACTCTATGGATTTCAGCCGGACCCTAGCCTGAGAGCTGGAGTCCATCCTTCTAGGTTCCGGTTTTAGTCCTTCAGACTCCGCATCAGAACTTATGCTGCCTTGGAATCTAGGCCTCAGAATTTTAGATTACAATATCAAATATCGCTAGATTCGGATTCTCCCGGGTACTGCCGTAGGACAATGCTTTATATGTATGTATTCGCATAAATACGAGATTCGAATTATAATATGCTACTAGAAAGTAGTTTACTCTAGATTACGAAGCAAACATCGAGGGGAACAGTGATTTTACATAGTCTTGCAGCCACATCAGTTAATTTTAGGTGGTACAAGTAGGTTCCTCCATGATTGTCGTTAAATTTCGTTTCAATATGTATATTTGTTTTACAAAGGAAAACAACGATTTCATCATTCGTTTCTCTTTTACTTCTCTCGTGCTCTATCATTTTCAGCGTGTTCTTACTTATCACAGCGTATAAACACTCGTAGTCATTTTCTATAACTTAAATATAATCATACAAAGTCTAGATTGTTGAGAATTGAGTGTCCACAACGTACTTGAATTTTCGCAGACGTTGTAATGAAATCTGACTGCTCTGACTGAGTCCCCAAATGATTGACTTGAATAATAATATACTTATGAAGAAAGGCTTCCCTGCATGGGATCGTTTTTACCGTCCTGGTAACCCATAAACATCGATCAATTGTCAAATTATACGATTACTCGTTTGCCAATTGTTTTGATATTTTTCTGGTCTTTAGGTGCTTTTCACTGGTCAAGTATGACCTGCCCGAGAGAACTGGTTCTGGCAATTGTTGATAAAAAGTCCTACACTCGCGCGAGCATTTATTCCCGCCAAAAGTCACCAAATTCCCGCGCCCTGGCCGTCCGTAACGGGAGAACTGAGCGGCTCTAATCCATGAGCAGGGCCAATCTGGCCAGAACCAGTTCCGATAGTTGTCGCGTTCCATTTGAGAACTGACCGACAAATGAAAACGCTCTTAGAGTTAGAAATTTCTTATTTTAGAAGCATTTACTTCAAAGATTTCGTTTAAATTTAAAATTTTTTTTTCTTACTGCATTTTTGTACGGACTTTCAATTCAGCAGTTGCAATAATAGTAAAAATAAATGCAATAATAGCAATCACAGTAATAATAATAGTAGTAGTAGTAGTAGTAGTAGTAGTAGTAGTCGATTAAAAACTCAAACAACAGACGTGTCAGTTTACCAAAATATACAAATTATAAAATTGGTTCTAATAAATGTACTATATCCAACTGTAAACAAGAAAGCACGAAAATATAAGTCCAATATATTTACATATATATAGGTTCTTTCAGAACGTTCCATACGTACATTAGAAAGAAAAACATTTTCACCGCGGTCTTGTGATATTTTATTTCTTGTGGGAGGTTAAAGCAGAGAGTAATAAGGTTACCGGTAATTCTGTTGCCACACATCTCATTCTGTATTTGTCTCCAACATGTCTAATTACATGAATTATAATAAAATAGATTTCGGTACAAAACTTTAAAATGCTCGTTTACAAGCGTGGTCAATACGGCCGAGATATTTGTCTCCATTTTCATGACCCCATACACGCCGTGAAAAGCTCTATCAGCTAGTACACTACGCAAATCTTTATAGTGCAGTCATAATATTTGTTTTACGTAGTAGGTTGCCTGCTTGCAAATCCCACTGATTAAGGGTGCGACTAATGAAGATTGTTTTCTGTTTGCGTAGTTACATATCTTGAATCCGGTTTCTAGTAATGGGAAGACCTTTGTTAGTTGGCTAACGTATTGACTAGCTTGATTTCAGTTGTTTCTCATGCATACTGGAAATACATATATCTACGCAGATTTTTTTTAAAAACAGCACGGTTTTCGGGGGGGTTTCTCTTTTCTTCCTGTAGTGCAATTATTGAGAAGCTGGTCTATGAGATTTGCGTTCCGTTTGGAGCAGCAGGGCTCTATTGCAGAGTCTTTGCTGGCCTACTGTTTATCAACAAACCTTTTCAATTCTAGATACCTCTAAAAGCTTGCACCACTAAATTTTTTCTCAGTCATCAAAGCATCGACTACCACGCTCATATGTAACAAGAATCATGATTTGCCTCTTTGTGACCGGGTAATGAAGCCGTTTCCGCTTTGATAGATACTGACTGCGATTAAAATTGATGTTGTTTATGAGCATAAAACTGCATCATGCATCATAACTCCATTATTGTGTCACGTCTCTTAGCTAGCTCTTTTGGGTCCACTAATCGGGGACACCTACTTACAATACGACAACTTACATGCGTCATAACTGAACTAAAAATAAACTAATAGGAGTCGCATAATTACCCACACCCTGGGCAGCAAACATCTCTCCCCATTCACCTTTCGCTTGCCCACGCGACTCGGAGCTCTTCCCAGTCTTCTGCTTCTCGACCGCGCGGGAATCCCGGAGTAATTTTGCAGTTTACTCATGGTCTAGGTTGGAAAGGACATAAAATGGGAAAGGAAGCTTGGTTGAATTAAAATGTATCTAAACAGCTGTGAACTAGCTGTGCTAGGCACGGTTTCAAGGAACAAAATCATTCTCTTTAGCCATTTTATCTGTCTTTTATACAAATCGTGCCTATCAGATTAAATATCGATGACAGGTGCCAACGAGGATTCACGAAAGAATTTAACGCAAATGTAGGAGGAAATTCAAAGAACGAAACAAAAGCAAAAGTATGGGAAACAACAAAACGTGAAATAAGAGCAAATGTATGGGAAACTAGAAAACGCGAAATAAGAGCAAATGTACGGTAAATAAAGTTGCCAAAAAAACCCGACTCCAAGCACTAATTAGAAAGTTTACGAAATAAAGCATTGCATTTATGCTGTGAGTTGTACTGGTTGTGATTTCAACACGATTTATAGCGTAATTTGCTCACCAGGCAATAATATTGCTATATATACGTGCACGATGTTTTCGGAGTGATATTGATTTTTCCATACATTCGTCAGTTGACTTTTCCATACATTTGCTCTTATCTCTTACTCTCGCCTGTGCTACAATAAAAAATGTCAAATTTTGCTGCCACTGGGATATGCAAGGTTCTTATTTCATTTGTAGCATAGGATTGTTTTTAAATCAAAATAGTATCGAAATGGATATTTCACACCAAATTTTCACATGAAATACAAAACTACAGCTTTCTTCACACTACCAAATTATCGTGGACTCTGGCTTAAAATACTGAAATTATATCCACCAGAACTATAAATATTCCTGTGCGACTGTCCCAATAAATCAAGGGTACTTTCTTTGGAAAAATCCTAAACCGAATTTGGAATCCAAAATCAAATCTTGCGCTTCTTTATTAAACTCCAAAAACGGATTATGAATTCATTGAATTCAGCGGATTAAATATAAATCCCGGCCAGAGTCTTACGATTCATGATCTGTGCGTTTCTTTGGCAAAGGATTCGAAATAGGTACTGGTGGTCGTCCTGAAAAAATAAGAGGTCTGCCATATAGTTGCTATCACGTTATCAAAGCAAGTTCTCAGAGCCATTTTCCCATCAAAGTTATCCTCAAAAAAGAATAGAACGTCATGATGAATGATTAGAAGAACTTCACTGTTTGTCACGACAGAAAAGTTCTAGTTTTTAAATTTTTCGTTTCTTTCGTTATAAAAATTTGTTGAATCCAGATCCTGAATCCAATCTCGGATTTTCCCAAAGATGCGCGCTCCAAGAGTGTATTTTTGTAACTGAATATATGTCGCCGTCTTATTAATAATATGAAATGGAATGTTTTAATTATACTGGCCTTGGACAATGCAGCGGATGTCACCAGCAGGTGCAAAATTTGTTTGCTTTATAAATTAAGAAAATTGTTCCGTGCGGATGTTTCTTCGTATTATTTATAGTCCTCGTCGCAAAGACGCCTGCACGTCAAGTCACGGATTTTCAAAAAGCACCACGGGTGCATTTTTAATTTCTTTCTTTTAATAGTCGTATGGGCGCCATTTGGTATTTTGATTACAACCATTACCATTCTCGTACCCAGAGCCCACGCTCTGTAACGCCTCTGGCTGGAACGAAGGGCTTGGGTCGAAACGGTTTCTCGCGCATGCGTACTATACACTAATCCAAAACCAAAACAAACGTATTCTCGCGCCCTGCCGGGTATGTGTTGGTGTTTTTTGGTTATTTTCAAGATACAACAACGATCTGTGGCACATCAAAGGAGTATGATGAAGATCGATGCTCAAATACAAGAATTCTTCGTTTATGCTTCGACCTCCTAAAATCAGAGAATTCTGACTTCCGGAACCGTTGCGAACCAGAGCCTTTCGTTCCAGCCGCTGGCCTAAAAGATTGCGGGCTCTGGGTAAAAAAATGAATTAACGTATACCGCCTGAATATGTGCAGTAACAGCGTCCAGGATTCTTCCGCTAATCTCAGTTTAAATCAGTTTTAAGTACTTTTCATGGACTTTTCATTGTATCATTAAGCCATTTTTAAGGACCCATTGCACCCAATTCCAAAAAAATTTATCCCCCAAAAAAACTTGCCTTTATTAAAAATAAATGCCACTGGCTTCTTTGACAGACATCAGGAAATAAAATTTATGGACTTTTCAGTTTTTAGGAAACTCATGGACTTTTGAGTACTTGCCCCAACCCTCTCCCTTGCACGTCTTAAAAGTAATGTTTTGGTGTTGTTAAAAAATGTTTTAAAATTTCGCTCTTTTCTAAGAGATGGTGTAAGAGAGTTAAAACATTTAGCAGCTGCATGGGCGACAAAAAAATCTGTTTGTTTGAAGTTTACAACACAGCCCAAGTCAAAAGCACATTTTCCCGACATTTTTCAAACATAAGAGAGAAACTATTTTTGCGCAAGAGACACTTTCGTTAAAATAATTCCGTCATTCAAACCGCATGGGGTCACAAATGGGGGACATCTGGTGTCAAATTTCCACATCCTCTCAGAAACATCAAATATGTATGAGTAAATGTGGTAGATGAAATAATGGGAAAATGCTAAAAAAAAGTCAAAAATACTAAAATATAGTAATACTACAGGGTAAATAATTCTTCAAATATCAAATTTCGCTGAAACCAATGCAACAAAGACAGACAAAATCTACCTGTAAAATGGGCTCTCTGAAATCCTTCTCCCCATATTTCTTGCTCAGTACAGAAGTGCAGTAGTTTATGACAACCATTCGTCTTCTAAAATATCCACTTAGCTTTAGAGAATGCAACAAACACAAGCTGAACTAGCACTTTTTGAAGGACAACAAGGCTTTACAAATCCCAACACATCTGCCCCATTTGCACGATGGGAAAACCGATTTCCAAATCAGAAGGGAACCGCTACCTACATTTCCACATTATATAAAAGTGTCCGACCAGGTTTGCATCCTCCATCAATATTCATTCAGTTACTCAGTCTTAACTTTCGTTGAAATTTCCAAATATGAAGGTTGCAACCTGGTTGACACGACCAACGTGCTCGTAGGGCCCCAATGCAAATTTTGACTCAACTGTTGGCACATTAAGAGATATTTCCAACCAGTTTTCGGGGCCCTTAGTGTAACAGCAAAATTAGTACATGACATTACATGTGTTACATATTATGAGCCCAAACATCACACATTTGATGTGAATCAATACCATTATTTCTCATCATTTATCGTCATTCACTATTATTCACAATCACTTGCTCAATACGTATTGGCTTATTTCCATTATCCGAAACACTCTTATAGCTTAGAGCTGCCTGCAGAGTGACTAGGAATCATGGATAGAATACGATATTATAAGCTGTAGGTTTGTCTTCCTGAGGGACCACTTCTTAAGATATCTCCTTTAGACATCTGCTATTAGTATCAGTTATTTTTTGCATTGAAGCAAACATCATCCAATCAGATTTTTAAAAAATATTGGTTTTCTTACCGATACATAGTGAATACTCGGCCATTTTGTTTTATACCTCAGTATTAATATATCACGTAAATAAATTGGATTAAAATTCCAAAACCAAAAGATCTATTTTAGAAAAAGGATTTGAAGTGGAATCGGCGCAGACAATCGGCAAGCCAATGTGTCATATTCGGTTTTCTTGTTGAAAACTTCAAGTAGATGGTAGCAACGCGGTCAAGGCAAGTTGTTTTGATAATCAACTTAAAAGTTTTATCCCCTCGTGACAGGAAATGAATTCGATTTTACCCCCAGGACGAATAGAAATTTCTAAAATTACCGAGATGGTTTTGTTAAAGAAAACTGTGGAACTGAAATTTTAAGTATTTAGAAAAATCAAATGTCGATCCCTATTCTATTCAGTACAATGACTAACTATTAATAGTGAAAATGTTATATACCTGTATACGGTGACAATCGATACCAAAATAGGAAATCTGAGGTTAAATCTTAGGACCTCAACCGAAGACCCGGATAGCCTGTAGGTGGTCGGTTGGGTGGAGCTGAGTAACCCCTGCCTGTTCCCCACCCCTCCCTTGTTGGCCAAGTTATGCACATATATTATGCATAAATTCCACCAGTTTGGTAAGGTTCTGCTATGCCCTCCCCTAATCACTTCGCGCTTGTTTTTGTTTTGTGATAGTTCCCGAACATTTCGCGCTCAGCAGGTTTCTTTATTGACTATTCTCTGTGAATTAGAATTGTGGTGATTCTACAATATCCCTAATGAACTTGTATAAGCCCAGGGCTTATATACTGGATTTTACAGTACTTAGCTGACCCAAGTTCCTAGAGTCTAATAAATAAGAAAATACAGAACATTGGTTCAGGTTACCACTGGGTTTTCCGCATATAAGGAATCAAAGACCCTATCCTAGAGGGATAAAAGTGTTAAGTTTAATCCAGAAAGCCATCCTGCTCAGAAGCACCTGATCGCAACGAGATTCTTGCTCACTGGACAAACTTGGAAATTCCCCTTTGCCTCGTGGTTGGCCGCGCAAAGGACTTTTACAAAACGTTTGATATGTCCGCTTGATAACGAAGTTGGTTGCGACATTCCTCTGATCTACACAGCAGAAAAACGTGCAGCAACAACATCCACAAGAAAAGACTTAAATCTTCGGAATAACGGCACACAGAAGAAAGGGGAATTTCGGCTAATATTATACAGGAAAACTCCGTCCGACACTTCTAACACGTCACAGAGAGTCCACGAAGAACTAAATCAATTCTCAATGCCTCTACCGATGAGAAACAGAGGTCTAATGAATCCGTTAACTCAACATTTCACTGTGTTGCCATTACCTGCGAGCCTGACAGACTCCTTGTCCCGTCCAGCTCTGCGCATGCGCAGGTTATACTCAATCCAAGAGGTGCTGTTCGAATACAGTATTGTTACAGTTCTCATAGGATGTTACGTGCTGGTGTTAGCATGGGCAAAGGCATTCACAAAGAAGTCTGAGTTGGAGGATGTGTTTGTGTGATTTCAAAGGTGATCTTCTCTTCCTCAACTGACCCAACTTTGGGTCAAAATATCGTCCATTTCTCAACTCACGAACAGTAACAACAGACAACAACAACTTAGAAATTCAGGGCAAAAGTATAACCTCAGTCTTATTTGGTTAATTACCCAAATACAAACTATAAAGATATCAGTGGAAAAGATAATTGAAGTAGTTGGCTGAAACCTACAAAAAGCGGGACCATACTTTTACTTCCGCTACTTAAACTTGTAATTATAAATTAAAATCCGACTCTGAACAACCTTAAGTTAAGCCCAAGGTTGAATGGTGATCCATTTAAGTGTCAAAAGAGTGGGATAAAGTTTCGAAGATGTGTACTTTGAGTCGCTAATCATGGACACGATGTTGTTTGTGATGAGCACAGTAACAGTGTCGCGAATAGTGGCAGAATAGTGCTGTAAATAGTGGCCCAAAAAAACTGAATTGTAAAATATTGGTGTAAATAGTTGCACAAATAGTGGCATGCCTAGTGTCATACATAGTTTCAGAATAGAGGCATCGATAGTGGCACAAATAGTGGCAGGATACTGATGGAAATAGTAGCACATTCAGTAATCATAATTAAGTAGCAGTAATCGTAGTCGTAACTGTAGTTACATTGGTAGTTGGCTCTACATAAAGTGCTTTTCAGCTTAATGAAAATTCACTTACAGAAATTATTTGGTTGAAAGACAAGTATGAAATCACTGAAATTTTCGCTCTTGATTTTGGTTCACTTAAGGAAAAATCGCATGGAGAGTGCTGGAAATGGCGTTTCAGAGCTTTTAATTTCCAAAATTTCTAGGGGGGGCATGCCCCCCGACCCCCTAGATACTCGTGCCTTCGGCCCTCGATGGCCTGGTTTGATTCGTCTGGGGG
>JANVCK010040230.1:0-12877 GCA_026546655.1 Epizoanthus illoricatus | reverse complement strand
TATCTATCTATCTATCTATCTATCTATCTATCTATCTATCTATCTATCTATCTATCTATCTATCTATCTATCTATCCGTCTATCCATCTATCCATAATATTCATAAATGATCTAACCACAAGTCTAGAACCCAGCACTGGCCGCATGTATGCGGACGATACAAATCTGACATTCTCCGCTAACCTTGAACGTATTACTACTTGGCTCTTGGCTAATAAATTAACTCTTAATGTTCTAAAGTCTGAATACATGGTAATTGGCTCTAGACAACGAAGCGCAACCTTTGATAACGATTTTACTTTGTCCACCAATGGCATATCTTTGTCGAGGGTTGATAAAACTACTTGTCTTAGGCTTCAAATTGATAAACATCTAATGTGCAAATCCAACGTCAAGAGCATAACAACAATAGTTGTCTTCGCACTTGTCATGGTAAAGAAAATTACGAGTTTCGTGAAGCACGAAAATCTTGTTTCCATTTATAAGTCCACCATCGAGCCCTATTTTGACTACTGTTCAATTGTATGGATTGGTATTAGCTCCGAGCTATCCTCAAACTTCAACGACTTCAGAATCGAGCTGCCCGAATTATTACGGGCGTACCTTACACAAAACGTTCCAAAGATGTTTTGAGGGTACTATGATGGAAGAATCTCAAACAAAGGCGTGTTGAACAAATAGCGATTATGATGTTCAAAATTACAAACGAATTGTCGCCAAGATATTTACAAGACATGTTTCAAAGAGACGTCGTATATGTATCTGGGTTGTATCTGGGAAAATAATAATAATAATAATTTAATACAGCTTGTCCATTAACAGTGGCTCTTCATCTGCAAACTGAAACTACAATACGGCTCTACTAGGACTCTATTATTACAATTCTATCTATTTTATCTATCCCCTCCCCTCCCAGCGACAAATTCTAAAACGTTGCTCCCCGTCTCCTTGCTATATCGACCTGGTCTTGAGAGATTATCTTGTTTCCAATCATCCCTCTCCTCCTGATGATAGAGCATCTCGATTGATACAGAATCATTATTGCTGTTTCTAGTAGATTATCGAAAGAAAATAGCCAATGATAGCGCACTGTAAAATTACGTTTTACTTTGAAATTAAGAGCTTTTCCCTTTGACATAAAATTTAAAAAAACTGCGTATAAACTATTCTTTTTCTATAGTACCTTTCAAATCCTTAAGTTTATCGGATGTCCACTTGTGGTTTCCTGCGAAAGATATGAATAAAAGGTTATAAACTAAACTAAAATACAATAGGTTAGCTGCTACACCGTCAAATATAATATCGCCAACTTTCAATAGGCATTTGGGGGAATGTGCATGAGACGCGATATGTAAATTACTCTATTATAATTTATATTAGGATTTGACCTGAAATAAATAACCTCTCCCACGATATCCATATTACTGCGCTCGACGTTAGGAGAACGCAATCCTAATCTTGAGTTACATGTGGTCAATGTGGGATCCCTGTGCTTTCACTAGCGTAAAGATTCGAGATTTCATGGACGGACGGGGTTTGCACCAAATCTGCGCCATTTTCATGGACACGCACCTATTTCTGTTGCCATGCTAGCCAAATGAGTTGTGGGCTCTTTGAATGATCGTACCGTGTGCAAAAGTTAAAATGTCAACTAAAAAGTGGTGGTCGTTGTTCGATCACTCGTTGAAGTACAGCACATTTGATTCAGTTCAACAGAAATCATCTGTTAATCTAACCCGTTCAGTATACGTTGTTGTCACAGACACAGCACAAAGTCTACAGTAATAGTTGTGTTGTGGTTTCTTGGCTGTCCTTGTCTCATGAGATGCCAAGTGACTTAAGCAAGACGTGGGTCGTGAAATTATATACCAACGAATTCAGCATTGAGGTAATAATAGAAGAACTACGCACGTTGCTTAAGTTGTGCAATGTGGATTTGGTGATGTATATCGATCTTCGAGAATGACAGTACTCGCGGTACTTTATACCGATAGAATAACCAATATAACAGCTGTTCATTTAAACCCCTATAAATTGATGGAATGATGCTTTTATTTACATCTACCTCCGGCGGTATACCAGGTGTGTAGCGGAATGGATTTGATCACTGAAACCGGCAGGCAGCATACAATCCTTATAGCTTGATAATCATCAACTTTGCAATCAACTTTCACGGTTGTTGTTTTCTGTACTATGTCATTGTTGTCCATAATTTTCTGGCTTATTCAGTTGAACGCACTTTCAAATCTGGGACTACTTCTAGTTGTATATTGATATACTAATATTAGCCCCTAAAGCTCTCTTTTGAAAACGAACTTAATAACAACCTCCCTACATGGGCTATAATGATATAATAGTCTTTGATGGATAATGTTATGACGTACCTCTCCTCCCCCGGCCCCATTCTCGTGGCTGGAGCGACCCGACTGCTGGCCAAAAAGAACGTTGGCTCTGGCTACGAGAATGTCCGGCCCCCCCGGCCTCCAGAAGATAAAGAAGAAATAAATGAAATAATACCTTCCAGAATGTTTGCCACACTACGTAAAATTAAAACCAGTCAAAAGTACCGATACAACAATATATTGTAAAAGTTGCTGACATTACAAAGTTAAAACTGCAAAGTAAGCAAAATAGTTCGGGAATAACACTGTTCACTTGGAAAATCGATGCAAATTCATTGAATTATCGCAATGAAAAACTTCTAGAAATGTTGCATTACGCGATGGCGTAATTCTCTAAGTTTCCAAATTTAAATTAGGAACTTCACACTATCCGCATTTAGTTTGTTGCGTAACTCGGTGCAGTATGAAGTCTTGTCCCTTTCTGTGTATGTAAAATAACAAATTCTAAGCCGGGAAACCCATAAAAATATTGCGTTACCTGTTGGTGCAATTACGTCAGTAAGAACTGAAAAGTATGCAGATTTAATTTGTTACATTACTCGGCCGATATGACTTCATATGTGTGAAAACTGCTAAGCTTGCAGGAGAAACATTTTTTCTAATTAAACGGCTTATTTATAATAGTTTCATGTTTATTTAAGTAAAAAATCCAGCCTAATTTTAAACTATTATTCCCAGTTGATATAAATCTCGCAATCCTGTAGTTATATGACGGCGCAATGTTCAGTGGATTTTCTCATTATCTTTTATCTTGCTTTTGAAATATTGCGTTACTCGGTAGCCACACTGCACACAAATTCTTTCTTCTCACAAAACTGCTTGCTTTCTCTTATTTCTGAAGCTGTAACGCTACAAAAACTTGAATAACTTGGTAAGTACTAAAAACGATAGAGTTTTTAGCAAATGGATTACCTAATTGTGACATATCCATTACTCTGCAATGGTTTTCTACAACTTTTGCTTCAAAAATCAACATTATTATTTCATATATATTTATTATGACGTTATTATCTAATTATTATTACGAGCAGTTACTATCGCAAGTGGCGTGCTGCCGAACTGCTTTCAGTTTCACTGATAAAAATACCTGTAGGGCTTGCTGGTATACGCTCACTGAACTCAGTTTTAAAATAGAATCATAAATAACATAGCTCCATCGATTTGGATTTGATGAACTCTTTGTTTATTGCTTGCAATTTCGTATACATAACAACACGCAAAAATAAAACAATCCAATATCTGTACAAAATTTTAAAAACTGATTGTAGACAAGAGTCTCTGTGCGAGACTTGATCATGTTTTGTTCATGGCTTGTATGTCAAATCCATATACAAATGGTATTTCACTATTCAGGTTTGCAAAGAAACTTAACCCCGTTCGGAACTACCCTGGGTGCTAGAGGTTAGACCCGCTCAAGCGGCGGAAAGAATACAAATTATTCTCTCTGTTGCTTGAGCAGGTCTATTAATCTGACACCAGGGTAGTTCAGAACAGTCGGAGCAGCAAAATTTCCTGTGGCCATTGCAATCGAGCGAAGTTGGGAATGAAGAGACACAGGTGAACAATTTCACATCTGACGAATTTGCACGAACTCGGCTCAGTAGTAGTTTTCTCGGCTGCCGTGAGTCGGTGAGAACACTTTGACTTGGTATGAAGGTGAATCCAGTAGTTGTGTCATGTTTCGTTGCTCTGTCGATTATTTTAAGCGTGGACGCCATTGCTTTCCGCATCACTGTATCGATCAAAGACTTGGAAGTATCTTTCAGAACCTTTCCGCGACCTGTTTGACAAATATACATCGAAAGCCATGGCAAAGCAGATTTGTAAATCTTAAGAAATTCACTGTCACAAACTATAAAACAAGACGATGTCTCACAGCAAGACCGCATGTTGTTGTCGCAATCAGAATACCGCTGACTCAAAACACCGTGGCTCAATGTTAACATTTCCACGGATCGACAGACAGAAATCCTGAATTCTCAAACAAACAACGCAAATAGCATCGCTGCTCGATGGCAGCAGTTATTGTTATTAGAGAGTAGAATATCTGCAGTTTGCCACAGTAATACCCCCCTCC
The DNA here is from genome assembly GCA_026546655.1 of Epizoanthus illoricatus. Lineage (NCBI taxonomy): Eukaryota > Metazoa > Cnidaria > Anthozoa > Zoantharia > Epizoanthidae > Epizoanthus > Epizoanthus illoricatus. Next base: position 8,398 of record JANVCK010040230.1, on the reverse strand, counting down.
CCCATTCCTGGAGTATATGATATCTATAGATTAGCACAGGCATGACCCCTCTTAAGAGAACATATCTATAGTCCCCCGTGGAATGTACAGTATCTAAAACAATACCTAAATATCGAACCGGTGAACCTTTCGTTTCAGTGAAAATTTGCACCTTATTATTCGTGTTTTGTAGTGGTTTTTTATTTTTTATTTTATTTTTGACATTACACACTCAATCGATCAGCACTAGTTTCACAGTTGCTTGAGTTAGGCTTGTAATTATATCATTACAGCTGCACGAAAGCTTGTCCCAGCTGGTTACCGAGAATCTCCACGTCAAGAGATGGCTGTTTAAGATGGATAACGAGTTTGATGGCAGGGGAACAGGTTTGTTTTATTCGGACGTCGTAGACGTTCAGACGTTGTAGACGTCGCGTCTTGTTTGAGTTCGTCGTAAATATTATACTTCAGTGGTGTTTATATATCGTATATATTGCAAAGGTTGCCATTAGTTTGTTTTCTTATGAGCCATTAGGTGTTCATATATAGCAAGTATATTGTGACATATAATGTGTACTTTCATTGGCTAATCTGAAGATTTAAGGCAGTCTTCAAATAAAATGTCTCTTGCATTGCCAATTAATTATCTGCTACCACACATGTGATCCAAGCATGTCAGAATGTGGCATGACGTGTTGCACCACTGTCTCGCTAATGGCAAGAAAAACAAACATTTGTTTTTCAAACCTTTCTTCCAACGTGGAATGGGACTTGTCATTATTTATTGGTGGAGGGCCGTCGGCATATTTGAGAGTAGCTTAAAACGTTTGGAGCAAAGGAGATTTTGGAGACTTTCGGAAGACAGCTCAGAGGATAATAGGAACTTCTCTTACTTAACTGAAAGAATTTAGTTCCAACAGAATAAATCATCTTGAAACTTTAACTGTAAGAGTTTCATTGTTTCGCTTTTTCTTTTTCACAATCTCATTGGACAGCTTACTGCGACGTTACTCCCCACCTGAAGTGTCACTCGTGGGCCATGAAGGAGTGTCAAAGGTACGGTGAAAAGTGGATGAAAAAGTGGGCCCATGAGCCCACGTTGAATAAATTATCAGCGGAGATTCCCGACATTCTTCTTCATCATGCCAGAGCTGTGAATCAAGAGCTGTACCCAACATTGGACAAATTTCTGCAAGATTTCCTCAAGAGGGGTAAGAGGGTGATGTTTTACATGGGAAGGGGTGGTTGCTCATGGTTGCCGGGGTCCTTGAGCGTGCTCCCATAAAATTTTAAATGTCGGATTTTGCATAGTGATGTTATGCATATGAAGACCCCAAGTTTCCTACTCAAGGTTATTTTTCTGTAACTTCTAATCAAAACGTAAATTTCCCAAAGATCAAATTCCCTTAGTGCCTTTTGGGTGGCATGTCAGTTTTACGAGTGCTTTAGGTCCCATAAAATTCCACCCATATAAAAATTAGGATTTAGCGTTCGTTTCGCTGGCCTTCTCTGTACATTGAATGTGCGCTGTATTTCGAATAATGAAGAGGGCACAAACTGGAACAGTTACATACAAGATATTGCATGTATCATTAACAAAGATGATATATTTCTCAACAACACACGCGCCTTGTACAGGTAATGGGTGGGTGAAGTGAAGTATGGGAAGGTGGGGCTTATTATAGGGAGGGGCTAGATAGTAAGAATGTATGGTAGTTCCATTAGTACTGATCTCTGTTTCGTCGTTTTTGAAATACTTAGAAGGGGAGTGTCTGTTGTGTCTGTTGGTGCCTGCTTGTGTGTTTTTCTGTGTAGCTATCCGCTGTAGCTAATCTAATTATTACTATTATTATTATTATTATTATTATTATTATTATTATTATTATTATTATTATTATCTGACCGTGTTTGTTTGTTCGTTCGTTTGCTTGCTTGTTTCTGTGGCTGACTTTTTGTTTATCTGCCTGTCAGCCCTCAGGTAGCATTACCACTCTCTTTGGGCAAGCGAAGCCTAGACAATGGCTATTCTTTTGTTCAAAGTTGTTGCGAACAATGGATAGCCACTGGCTAGGATTTAGACTCCGTTTAAATAATCGGTCCTTTGTGTTTGCTTGTCTGCCTCTCTGTCTGTTTGACTGTCTGTCTTTCTGTCTGCCTGTCTGTTTCATCTCATATCTTCTGATATCCCAGACGGTGTAATTAAAACCTGGCCCCTTTCGATAGCGTCACTATTCTCTGTGTTTGCTTGTCTTGTTTGTTTGTGTCGGTCTGTCTGTTTCATCTCCTGACTTCTGATATCCCAGGCGGAGTAATAGAAGCCTGTCCACCATCTGATAGCGTCACCACTCTCTCCGTGGATGTGCTGATTGAACCCAGTGGAAAGATGAACATCTTGACGATGGCTGATCAGGTAAGACTCTAGTTGTAGGATTTGACCATTCATTGTGTTTTATTTCGAGGGTTGTAACGTTGGTTTATGATTTATTGAACTTCAGCGCTTACTCGGATATTTAGTTAAAACTTCCGGTACATAATATGACGGGGTTTTTTATATTATAAATTAAATCGGCAGTCATTCTACAGTTTTGTTCACAAACAAACAAACTGCTAAGTATTTGCCCAGAAATGAACATGATTTGGTGCCAGAATTTCTGTTATTATCTCCTTCTGCGTTCATGATATTACTTATCAGAATTGGCCGACGTATGGGGAGATTGGTTATCCTTTATCCCTATAATTTTGAGCACAGCCATCCATTGTGCCTAAATTATTGAAACTGGTATCTCTAAACTACAATTTCTTAGTATTCCTAAAAGTGAACTATTCTCCAATCCCTCTCATATTTTTCCCTTATCACTATAATTATTTTACCAGTTATACCTTATCCCTAGAACCCCTAACAGGGACTCTATCATCAAAGGTGTATAACTTCGCACAGTTATAAGTATCAATTTGACCTTTTGGTTTATTTTCTTTCAGATCCATGCCTCCTCGCCATTTAGATGTTGGGGCTATTCTCTTCCCCAGTCCTCTGTCGATCCACCTGAGTTGTGTACAGCCGCTGATGCTGTTGCTAATGCCTGTAGGCTCCGCGGTATTATCGGTTATTTCTCCATAGACTTTGTTACTTTTATAGATCCGAACAGTGTAAGTGACTTAAATTATATTTGAAGCTTTCTTTCAAAGTAGAATACTCGGTTAACCTGCCCACAGACGCTAATTTTCCTTAGCAGGGAGAACTCTCTCAAGAGATTTTCTGCCTCGAAGGAAACTAGCATCAACGGGCAGACTATGCTTCAGTCAAAGTTATGCTTCTGTGGATCCTTGAATACTATTTCCGAATTGGTGCCAGCGCACAAATCAAATCATATATTACCTTTTTCACAACTGAGTTATTATCTCTGACTCCAGCTTACCTCTACAAATTTGATTTAGTAAACACTTTCCAACACTGATAGCCATTGGCTGCTATATACATTTCTAAATAGATAGTCTTAACTAGTAACTAGTCTTGTTTTAGCTTGAGTGTGCATGTACGTGCTTATGCTTGTGTTAACACGTGTGAAGCAGGTTTGAACCAGTCAAAAAGGAAGCCTTAACTTGTTTGAGTCTGTGATAGAAGTAAACCACTAAAGTGTTTGAGTCCACCATTGAAGGTAGCCAGTACTGTGCATGGAGAAATTATAAAAGAAACCACTAAACTGTTTAAGTCAGTCCTAGAAGAAAGACAGTAATATGCATGGGCCAGTCTACATAGAAGGAAGCCGATACAATGTTTGAGCCAGTCATAGAATCAAACCAAATGCTTGTCAGAGACAGTCACTGAAAGAAGCTAGTACCATGTTTGGGCCAGTCAGCATAGATGGAAATCAGTAAAGTGCTTCGGCCCAAGAGTGGAGTACTCATATATAAATTCCATGGGGATGCTTGTCTTAAATTTGAGAGGAACCTCTAAAGGTAGCAGAATTTCATTTTAGTTCTGGGCGTGGTTCGAATGCATTTTCATCCCTAAGAGGTACCAACTCGTATGAACTCTAAGCTACCAAGAGTCTCCGAAAAGAGATCATTAAATTACGAATTTAGTGTTGGACAAGTAGCTGTTTTTTTCCTTCAGTTTACTTTAAATACCCTAAAAGCTACTGTGAAAACTAAAGAGTTGCAGTTTGAAATTTGACACCGTAAGTGTACCAAACCTGAAAGGTGCCACAGGCATCCCCGTCACTGCCACAAGGGAGTCTTCCCCGGCCGGGTTTGGAACATGCGTGGCAAGAAGCCATAAAGTGGTTGAGCCACTAACGGAAAGAAATCAGTAGGATGCTCTCAACACATGTAATATTAACAAGAAAGGAATCAGAAGTAATTTGTGTATAGTTAGCTGCTTAGATGTGTAAGTTCTACCATTAGATACTAGTATATTTGTCGCTACATATACAGCTAGTTCAATAAACGTTGACATCAACTATGTTCCTATGTTCCATAGGAAAAGCAAAGTACCTTGCACCAAACCTCTATATTTTGCTCTGTGTAACCTCCGTTGTCTTGTAAATGAAGCACAAAATGATGCATGGCACACCTTGATACATTTTATCAAACATCTTTTAAAAACTAAGGAAAAGACATTTCCCTTCATGCTTTGAGGACTGGGTATTGTGCTTTTCCTACTGCATGTTTTCAATAGTCAACCTTTGTTGAATAGCAGTATACATAAGTATATTCGATACCTGATCAAGAATTGTACTGCTATATTTAGTGTGGAGATTTAAATTCCCAATATACTCTTGTCAACTTCATATCTATGCCTGTGCAATGACTCACCCTTTAGATGAGCCAAGTAATCTGGGCCGTAGACCTGAAGTTGAGCTACAGTGATAGTATGACAATGGCGCGCCTCATGCAGTACGTGACAGGAGGCCACTTTGAGCCCCAGCTGTCTGCCTTTGAGGTTCCAGTGAGAAAGAAGAGAGAAGTAAGTGGGCGGAGAAGGAGGAGGCGAGTCGTTGAAGAAGAAGAGGTATTTATACGTGTTATGCTTATGTTTATACCTAAATTTGTGTTTATCTTTGCATTTTCTTGACATTTATGTCAATGGTTTGTTTTATAGAGACTTCTGTATGCATCATTTGTTCTGATGCGGTTATTTAACTCTTAAGTTCTTATGAAATGGAAAACTGTGTTAAAAATGTGTAGGACTGGTTATTATATGAAGGTTCTCTTGATTAGTTAAGTCATTTTGGATTTTCCACCAGCCACCTCCAAATCCCAATCGCTGGGCTATCCTGAGTACTCGGCTACTCCACAGTAACCTGAGTGTGATTCACTATAGTGTGTTCTTCCAGATGTGTCGTGCACACGGTATCGGCTTTGATATGAAGGTCAGTATAAGATCTGTATATGCTGTAGCTTCTCAGTCATGAGCATGGAGAACATGTGCTTACCATTTCAAAAATGAGCTTCGCAGAGCCCAAATGTGGACAGTGTCAACTGATATAATTATTTTCAATACAAACTATCTGCGTACTATGCGTAAGAAAATATGTACAAGCAAGTAATCATCTTTTGTTTTCTCAAATTAGTCTTGGTTTTATTTATATGTATATTGTACTGCAAGTTAGAAAGAGCCAAAAAGAGACTAAAGCCAGACAACAGGAAAAGTGTATTTCCAAGCATCTCATTTCTATTTGTGTTTCTTAACTCACTTTATAATTGAAACTGTTACGGTTATTGTGTTTTGATCAGCAACTTCGGCTACAAAAAGCTGCACTCCGGGCCTGCACTCTTCCTGTGTTTTGGAACAACGTTTACATTGCCTAGTGCGCTAAAATCCAAGGCTTTCAGTGCCTACTAAAGTAGACTTAAATTTAGTGTTCTAATCTTGTCATTCAAATCCGAACATCACAAAAAGAACTGGACATAACATTGACTGGGACTCTGCGGAATGTTTAATACATTCCAATAACCATGAACAAAGACTTACACTAGTAAGTTGATTCATCAACTTAGAACAAAGACCTCTCGACTGCTGTAGAACATTACCGGCTCCTTACCAAAGACTAATTACTGACTCAAAACAAGCCAACCAGACAGCTGCAGCTAATTAGGCCGACGCATGAAACGAGACCACAACGCTAACGGTATAAGTACCGCCTACATGACCGACGTTGCTCTATTGACTCTGACGATGACTTCCATACAGGCTGTCGAAACGTCAGTCACCAACAATAGTCCTTCCACGAACTACAATAAGCCGGACGATTACTCTACTGCAAACATTGACTCACCTGGGTTCAGACCATTTATTTTATTTTAAAAGATCAATATCATTATAGACCTCTTTCGATTGGGGGTTTGTTGTCCAATTTCAGATCATGTGACAATGCTCTTGAGAATTCTTGCTTTGTATTTTAATTATATACCTCTGATGCATTATTATAATAATAAAGAAACAGTTCTCGAGGGAATTCTCACGTGATCCGAATTGGGGCAATCGAAAGAGGTCTATCCAGATTACGCTGTGGCAAGAAATATATATTGATAACTTTACCTTCGTCTGGTTGGAGAAATGTATGTGCACCGAATAGAACAAATTCAACTACCATTAGCATAACAATGAAATGCTAGTACCTATAAATAGCAGAAAATTACACAACAAAGTTGCTACCAAAGTACTGAGTATGGTAGTGATGGCGGAGAGACTAGGGATGAGGGCACTAACATGTCCCAAAACAAGGATAGTACATGGGGGCGGATAAACGTTTTGCGATCGCTTATAACTTTTTTGTTAAACGTTGTCTGGCAGAGCTGTTTGGGAAGTTAGGTAGACATTAAAGTGAGGTTGTCATTACTGGCAATGAGATTTTGTGCTTCACAATTTTTCTGCCCGATAAAACCCCAGGAATAAATGACAGCATATTCTATTATTTATGCAAATCAACGGTTTTTCAACTTCTGAGTATTTTATTCGTTTTACTCTTTATTTGCGTGCTGATATGTGGAAAAGATACTTGCTTAACTGTCTTTACAGCTTAGGAAATGGAAACGCAAGCTAGTTCCATTAAAATTTCGAATAAAGAATAATCTGTTGTTCTATTCAATCTCGGTGTATTATTATAGTTCAGTGAATATCTATTTGCATATTCAATTTCTGGTACGTGACAGCTGCTCAGCTGTGACATGAAGATACAAAACGAACTCGAAAACACATCGCTAGGCTTTGACTTTGACTTTCAAGAGTTACAATAATTTACTAACACAGTTCTGTAACCATAAGGAACTCAAAGTGATTCTAATACACAAGTTTCGGCCCTTTTTCGTGCTCCAAACAATATGCAGCAATACTTGTCAGAGTAGTTTCCATAACAGTGGGTACATGCTCAGTGCGTACAGCAGGCATAGGCGTTTGCCACTGAGGCTGAGATAGCGGCCGGGTCTGTTGTTGAAGTGGAGTTTGAGGTGTTGGTTGAACGTGTTCTTGAGGAAGCGGTTGGCTTTGAGATTGCAGACTGCCATTATCTTGGTAATTTCGAAGTTGGTGTTGGAAGTTGAGAAATCTCTGCTGAAGTTGTGAATAAAATTTCATTTTCACGTCAGCTGGCAAGCCAGGCTGTGCTAATGTTTTATCCATCTGTTTTTCTAACTAATCCATTTCATTTAACACGGGCGAGTGCATGTGGCTTTGTTTTCGTAGGTAATCATCAATTGCCTGCGCTCCTGACATCCCTCTAGGTTGCGAACAAACTGGATCTCCAGATAACACGTTGGTTCTCAGTCGGCAGTTGTTTGGCGTACTAGGCTTAAGATCCACAAAAAGATAACTGTACAGACGGCAAACAATTTCTTCGTATGTTCTCATAAAAGGCTCAGTTCCACCAGGGTACATTTTGTGTGGCTAAGGTCAAGATTTGCATTTTATCACTCGGATTCTAAAACAACACTAAATAGTGACTGTTTAAGCTTATGGTGCGGCTGATTTTGCCTTGATGAAACAAATTTTACAGCAGATAGATACGCTGAGATTAATGATGATGAGAACCCTTTGTAAATAAATTGAGGATTTGTTTGTTTGAAGTTTCTGCCATTTGATCGTCGACTATTATCAATTTGATATTTATTAATATGTGATGTGTAATATTAATGTGATGTGCGATTCCAAACTCACACGAGAGTCCCAAATTTCAAGTCCAACTCAGCTTTCTTTACTTTACGGAAACAGGGCTGGTACATAATTGCATTCCAGTCGGAGTCCCGGCACTTTGAATTGTTTTACACGTACGCATGCACAACCCTGCAAATGTATACAAACGAATAATTCATAATGTAGCGTACTAAATAGACCTCAAATAGTTACAAATTGTAACGTGCAAAGAAACTGTTTACCACTGGATTTATTCTTTGAAGAACGAATTGTTGCCTTCCAAAATGT
>JANVCK010040008.1:0-12884 GCA_026546655.1 Epizoanthus illoricatus | reverse complement strand
CCCCCCCCCCCCCCCGCCCCCCCCCCCCCCCCCCCCCCACAAGTGTTGTCCCAGTGAAAAATGCGGGGCCACATTATATTTTTAAAGCCTTTTCAGTCCAGGACTGACTAAAGGTGCACTTAAATTGCAGGAAATGTCATTTAAGAGACCTTAAACTTAAAAATGTTCCCCAGGGAAGCATTCCCATGCATCTCCTAGAAAATTGTGCCTTCACAGTGCCAATTCGTCTTCATTCTGGCATTACAATATCTTTACTATATATGATGCCCTCCCTTTCAAAATGGCCAGTCTCTAGAGGTAACAGTAATCTGGCTACATCTTGACTAATTTATTGTGCTGCATTACTTTGATGATATGTTAGTGCCATTTTAAACTCACATATTGAAATCGTGTGAGCAACCTATGCATGTTTATTGGCTTATTTGTTAATCAGGCTCAGCTAGTAGCTCCTGCACATGGTGAAGATTTTGTCTCACAAGGCAAAAATATCAAACACAACAGATAGTTGCCTGATGGCCTTGAGCGCAAGAAAGCTTGTGTAAATTTGTCACACACAAGAAGAAACGGCTGAGCAACAGTCTCACAAGGCAGTTAGCTCAGCTGTTTCCTCTCATGTGCCGCAGGTGTAATAACGCTAAGTAACTCAGGGCGAGATGAAAATCAAATTTGCAGCTTGCCCTTTGGGCATGCTGCAACTGAGGTTTCTAGACTGGAGCTCTGAGGAGCTAGCCCAAAAAATTTAGTGCTGATTTATTGAGTAATTAAACTAAAATGAAACTACAAATTTATGTTTCTTGCCCATCAGGCAATCTGTGAAAGAGATCTACTAGGCCAAGACAAGAGTTTACTAGTCCTGGGCTATTGGACTGTACTTTCATCATGCCGTGGTAACTGTCCAATTAGTCTTGTGGATCAGGAGTGTCTTGGCAACCAAATTTTTCCTATCGGGTCTACTGATGTGTGAGTAAGAGCAGTGAAAGAGCGGGAAGAATGTTTTAGTGGAAAGTTCTGACTACATGTTACCCGACTGATATCCAAAATTAATAAGTGTAATTGTTTAATAATTTGCGATAAGTTTAGTATCTGAACAACAAAAATTACATAATGCCAGCACTGATCCACCAATTAGGATTTGAATACTATGAATCTAATTAGTAATTTTGAATTATGACCTCATGATGGTACCATCTTGTATTTTAATGTTGCTATGTTAGATTTTAATGACATCGGAAAATGTCTGAAACAATAACAATGGGCTTTTCAGATGTGGAAGATAAAGCTAGCTAGAAGTTGCGCAAAGCGTGCATTCTTTTGTTCAAATGCTGCTCACACAAAGGAACACCTGGACGTGTGCGTCCTTTAGTTAACTTTATCTTGCACGTCTGAACAGGCCCAACAACAACAACAATTCTTTATTCAGTACCAATTTATTGTAAGACAGTATACATAATTACTAAAAGAAAAATTTCGAGAATGTTGGTACTTAACTAGCAGTAATAGCTAGAGGCTTGACTAGACAGAAAAATATTTTGATTTGTTTTGGTAATGTCAAGAATAAGAAAGGGAAAAAACAGTTTTGGTAAAAAAACTGTACTTTGTAGTTAATAATTAGTAAACAGATACATACAAAGGCAAATAGTGCGAGGTACTAGGTAAGTTGAAATGATTGAAGGAAAATTATAGACAACTTGAGAACAGTCAAATGACAGATCTAAAAAAATTAGTGATGATTTAAGCTATGTAATAGACAATGTAGTATGCAGTAGATCAGATGGAATTGACTTGTTTGTAAGATTCCAGCAGACTTTTTTTCAGTCTCTTTTTAAACATAGGTTTACTGAGGGGTCATCCATTATTTTCATCATTTTCATGAGTGCACAAAACATATACTCTTTTTCCAGACCCCCTCTCTCCTCTCCCCCCAAAGCATACAACTGAAAAGGAAAAAATGATGATTTTGCTGCTGGGTACTATCATAATTTTTTATTTTGAAAAGTGTATGTCCCTTAACCCTCTCCTCCCCCAAAAGTATGTTTTGTATGCTTGTGAAAATGCAGAAAACTGCTAAGTCATGTGTGACTGCCATATTTTCCTGAGCTAAAGTCACCACAGCAAATTATATATATATATGCAGCTACCAGGTGTTAAATGCTTCATAAGATTCCTACAATGTTGAAATAAACTATTTTCCTTTGCTGGAAAGAGAAATCTATAGTAATTTGGAAACAAACTACACCAGTGGCCATGTTGTTGAAGAAATGAGAAGTACTGGGAACAAGTTTCGCATTCGGAAGGCTGGGACGAACTTCGGTCGTGAAGGCCCAGGTCCTGCTTAGGGTATGGTTTTGCCTCCCTGCCAGGTCCCATTTAGGGGGCAAAGTTGTATCCAATGCACGTGCATGCATACTTGACTTGGAAAGACCCCCCTGGGATTAAAGGACCTGTAACATAAAGAAATTGTCTGTTGCTAGGAAAATAAAAATTAATGTAAAGCCTCATTGTGATCGAAGGTATTGAATTACAGTGTTTAAAACTCCCCTCCCTTCCCCCCACCTTTACCTCCCGTCTCCTTGCTACCCCCTAAAATATCACGAAAAGTTCCTTGGGGTGGGGTGGAAACCTACCACTCACTACCCCTACAGCTAAAACACTCGGTACTGTTGGAGTGTTGTCTCTGAAGACTTCCAGGTATTTGTAATCAAATGGAAGAATAACAGAACAAGAAAAAATGCACATGTGCGTTCTACTGTCACTTGCTTTCTCTTCAGTACCACTGTCGTGGATACTAGGGGGTTTTGGGGGTCCGAATGAATCACCTAAACAGAGCCACTGCTCTTCAGAACAGTGGGCCAGTAGATATTGTATAACTTTGGAAAGGAGAGATCACTGTGGCTGAAAGCCAGATACTGTAACATATTTTAAAAATTCCAGACTCATACCCAGTCATTTCTAACAAGTTTATTTTATGTTTATTGGACAAGAGAAAATGGGGCAAGAGGAAGTGAGGGTCCTCACACTTTCCCCATTTTCCTTTGACCAATAAACACGTAATAATCTAGTCAGAAACAACTCAGTACCAGACAGGTTAGATTCTACAAAGTTGATGTGAAACAGCTTTTGTTGCTGTTTAACCCAGTCATAATTCTGAATCTTGCTGCATGGAATTCGGAAGTGAGGTGAAAATCCCACAAGAAAATCTTCCAAGACAAATAGAAATAGAACCAGAGTGAAAACATTAACTTTTCAAGTTCTCACTTTATTAAGTGTATATTCAGTTACATCATGCATCAAAATAATTATCAATATATTTTCAATTCTGAAATAGGATATTCGGCTACATGTATTGGTAAAGGGCAAATTGTTCAATTGGCACTTCACCTAACACTTTAGTTTTGAGTGAAATATTCAATCACATGCTTTGGATTAAATTACTTTCCATTAATTTATTGACTTCCACTGGGTACATGCTTGGCTAAGAACATAATTCAAAATCAAGTAGTTAATGGCCTAAAAAGTTGTGGCCACTTGTATGGATATGAAGCGTAAGTTGAAGACAGTGATCAAGATAAACATGTTTTGAACTTTTCTTTTAGTTCTTGCCTTTCTTCATCTTGGCAAGCTTGTGCTTCCTTTTCTTCACATGTTTGGGAGTTTTATTTTGTCTCCTCTCTCTGTTTGCCTCCTTGACAACTTTTTTGTGATCTTTTCTGGACATTAGCCCCTTACCTTTATCCTCACCCTCATCATCTGCACTACTGTCATCTTTGTCTTCTGATTCACTCTTGCTGCCATTACTAAAGTCATCACAGACACTATTTGCATTACTATCTTTGTTCCTACTGGATTTAAGAATTTCTGGGATGTCTTGTGCCCCAGAAAGGTCTTGCTTGAGTCCAGTAACAGTTTGATAAAGAATACCCTCAATGTCCCCCTCTTGTGCTTTTGCAGCATCCTTCTCTATATCAACAACTTCATCAAGTGTCCGTGGAATATATGACTGCTTGAACACCTCCTGTTTAATCAGCTCTTCTGGGTTTTCACTGATGTCATCACGGTTGGCAGCAATAATTTGAGCCTTTTCAAGGTACTCTTCCATGTTCTCACTTGTGATGCTTGGATCTGTCACAAAGTCAAACAGCTCACGGACAGTCATAACACACACTCCTTTCTTCTTGAAGAATTCTGTGACATTAGTGCAGTCTTTCCGTAGAAATTCCAATGCATGTGGATGGTCATGCTCAACTGACTGTGAAACATCAATCACATATATTTGGTCTCGATGGTACAACATGTTGAATTCACTAAGATCAGCATGAACTAGGTGACATTTCCAGTATATATCACGCACTATCTGTACACACTGAAGATATAATTCCCTTGACTTCGACTCAGAAATGGGCACGTCTTTCAGCAGTGGGGCTGGCCAACCGGACTCGCCAATAAATCCCATAACAAGGACATGACTGCGCAGGATAACTGGTTCAGGGCATGGAATTCCTCCCTGATACAGTCGAGTTAAATTCCTCATTTCCTTTTCTGCCCATGTCTTCACCATCTTTCGTGGATTATGCCGGCAGTAACCATGACGAAACCGAAATTCCCCAGTTACATACTTGTCCCTGTCTTTGAAAATCAAAATTGATGTCTTGTAGATTTTTACTGCTCTGTCAACACCCTTACCACTGCTAGCGTGATAAACATTCGCTTCCTTGCCAGTACTGATACAACCATTTATCTCTGAAATGACCCCCCTGTTTAACAATTTAAACAGAATCATTCTGGTGCGAGGGTCCATTACTTGTTCAATAGTAGCCCTATCTGCTTTGTCCCTTACTCGCTTCCTTTCATTTTCCTGTTTTCTCCTGTTTTCTATCAGTCGATTGGCTGCAGTGTTCGGCAACTTGGGACCCTCGTATTTTTCTACACTGATCCGACTGCCAAACTTTTGAAGACATTTTTCAGTGGGCTGAAGACTTGATTGTCTTTTGCCACTCGGGTTCCCGATAAATGCTTCTGTTATGGAAGCATTATATCGTTTCGTAAAGTCCCCAGATTCGTCTTCCCAATCCCAGTCGTTGAATTCTTCGTCTTCCGAATTCGAACTGTTACTTTCATTGTTCCCCCGTTCCTCTTCGTGACTTGTCGCGTCACGTTGCTTTTCTTTTCGATATAAATCTGGACCATTATCTCCCTGCACTGCTGCATTTCCCTCACTACTGCAGTCCAGTGTCTCAAAGCGTCTTAAAATATATGGTATCTCACTTTCATCGTCATCAGCATCGTCAAATTGTCCTTCAACAATATTCTTTCCTGCTACATGAATCGTCGACGCCATTTTACTTGATCCACGTGTGGGTGAAATCCTGGGATTTCCGACTTTGGTTCGGCAAAGACGGGCACCTACCGAATACATTCGAAGTATTACGAAGTGGCACGAAATTTCTTCGACTGTTTGTCAGCACAGTAAAACGATGATTCTGGGCAGCAGCATTTCTACAGATTATGCGCAGTTGTGGCTAGTTGGAAATGACAACAAAAAAGATCTTTTGAAAGGACAAGCGGGATCGGATCGGGGAGGGCGAAGTATAATCAGCTGTGTTTTTCATTGGGGGCATTTGAAAAGTCCATGCATTTTACTGGCTGTAGCTGCAAGCATATTTGGTTCAAGTGACAACCAACCTCGTGGAACTGGAATTAATGTGACACATGCATAGGACGTGAGTTCAAGATAGCTCGCGACTGACGCTCCCTTGTAGCTTATAATTATAAAGGCATCGACCCACTCACCCAGTCACGGTAGAGAATGACTTTGTGCTAAACTGGTTTAAAGTATTTTATTCGTATCTGTCACGCCGGAAGAAGGAAAGAAGTACGAAAGAGGACGAAAGTGGTCTGATTTGTCACAGTGTTGCTGCTTCCGTCAATCCGTGTGCGGAAAGAGAAGATAAATCGTTGGTGACCACGCACGCTGAAGTTTATTTGTAGCTGGTGACGCCGACAACTGTTGGCTCGAATTTTGGCAATTGCAAGAGATTTTCATTTTGAATTGCTCCATATCCGTTAAAGCAAAAGAAAACTGTAGAAGATGCCAGAGAAATATCCAGACCTTGAACATGCAGGGAGTTCTTGTTGCAACAGGTAATTTTGTCGGCTTCTGAAAGACCCTGAAAGGCCAACGCGACTGGAGATCCATTGTTTTGGTTCGATCGATCTTTTGTGGCACTCAGGTAAGGAATTGTAGCTGACTTCTTTACACTGAAAGACAGAAGCAACCGAAATGTTCAGACCGGATGCATTTATTATTTCTTGTTGTTCAAGGCCGAAGTAGCTATAGATCGTGAAGTTATTTTGTTCAATATTTTTGCCAAACGACTAGCATGTCGGGCAATTAAAACTAGCTATCATGTTGATAACAAACTTAAATATTTCCTTCCAGGTTCGGAGTTATTTTGTAAGTTACGCTGATAAGGTTAAAATATATGTGTTTGAAGCTCCCTATTTATAGTAAATGTAATATCGTGAAACATATTTGTAGTTTATCGTTGTTTTAGTCATTTATTCAGATGTAAAGTGAATTATATATTTCTCTCTTTAATACTGGTTCACAGGTAAACAAAATTAAAAACAAACTGTTCAAAAACACCATTATTTTAAACAGTGTGTTGATCTTTATTACACCGATAAAACAGATTTAACATAAAACTTTTAGCAAAGCATTTAGTGTGGTTTGTTTACGTACAGTTAATTACTGTTAGTTTTCGGAATTTTGGTACATGCAGCAAGATCAAGACAGCGCTCAGAAAGTGAAAGAGTTGAAGTATAGGATATAAATTTTTGAAAGACGTATTAACATTTTTTATAATAATGAAACTGATGTATACTAAGACAGCAAAGTTTATTTTGATGTATCGTTAGAGTGAGCGAATTTCGTAATTTTGCAGTTTCGTAAGAACGTGAGGATCTTGTTCAATTTGCATCTAGTAGAGAAGCGCATCATTTCCTTCCACGACTATAGATCCATATAGCCCGAGTGAGTGGTGGATTGTTCGAGCATCTGGGAACCTGTCTGGGCTCCCAGGAAATTACGTGATGTGTGTGGGTCGGAGTACGTAACTTGACAACTCAACCTGTTATTCTCATTGCATTAGACAGAACCTTGTGTTCAAAGATCAAATTTTATTTATAGTTCATGCGATATACTGATCAAAACTTGTATAAATTTGCAATTGTTTTGGCTGATGGGAACAGTAAAATTATTGTCTCCTTAGTGATAATCTAATTGGATCAAGGCATGTGACAATTTAAATATTAATTTTTGTTGTTAGATCAGTGGGTTCATTTCAGATATGAGACAAGGAAGTTATCCAAGTTGCAGACTTAGACAATCAGTGTCATTTGCATTTTTAATTCCAAGAGTTTGTGGAAGTGATAGAGCTGAATAATGTGCAAGTCAAATCCAAATGCGAACATTTGGTAGCCACAGATTATGACTGTACAGCATAAACTTGATAGTATCTTCTGCTTGCCTTTATGTAGGGTTAAGGTTGTAGCTGAATGCCTGATCAGAGCCAGAGGTGATGTACCAAATGCCAGTAACAAACATGACACAGAAAAACAACAACATGACCCACAAACCCCTTGTAGCTGAGCTGTCCCCACAAGTTAATGATGCCCTGGAAATGGATCGTGGCAGTATTGGTAGCTGGGAATCCCTTGATGTAAGCAACATGCCTAAGTGGCAGTATCTCCTTGTAAATATATTAAATGTGCACAGTGAAAACAATTACAGTGACAATGGAAACAAACAATACTCTAACAGGGAAATGAGCACTAATTAGTCACTGTGACAGTTAAAACAAGCACAGCACTGTGATGTGATGTGATTGAAACAAACATATCACTTTGATAGTTGAAGTGGGCATTATTTAGTAAAAGCAAGCATGGCACTGTGACAGTGACATAAGCACAGCACTGTGTCAGTAAAATAACCATGATGTTGCCATTGAAAAGTAATAACCACAGCATTATGACAGTGAAATTAGCATATCACTGTGTTTGCAGCTGACAGCAATATGACATTAATGGGCACACTAGTGACACAGTAATGTCATGATGTGTTGATGTGACAGTCACAGTTACAAAAGTGCTGAGTTTCTAGATGTGGTCAGGGGGAATGTAACAACAACAACAACAACAACTCATTATTTACCCTTGAGATTACATTAATGATAAGAGACAGGAGAAAGGTAACATATGTGAAGGGTACGGGCTTCCTGTAATAACCATTAGCAACTTTCATGAGTATGCTAATTTTAATATGGCAGACAAATTTGTGGAGAAAGGCCATGGAATATGCATTTTGTCTTTGTTTTAATTTTGTTTGTGCTATCAACTGTCCATTTATTTGTGCTAGCTATGCGTGATGGCTGCCACAAATAAACTTAAAATGAAGACAAAATGCGTATTACACGGTCTTTCCCCACAAATTTGTCTGCCATATATATATTGGAGTTAGCATATTCATGAAAGTCGCAAATAAAGGGTTAAAGGACGAGGAAGCCAGAGAACGTGCTCCACAGAGTGTGTTAAAAGAACATTTCCTGCATTTGAGAGTATTTTCATATGTATTCAGACTACCAGAAAAAATATTTCCTTGGACTTGAATTAAAAAATTATCAGGCAGGAGTGGTTTGCAGGTACCCAGTAACCAATGAATCCCCCCAAATCCACCAATCCTAGTCAGTCATTTCATAAAATGTTATAAAATTTTGTAAAAAAGTTTATAAATTTTATAAAATACACTCTAAAAACATGTGTGGTATTTTTTGAAATAAAATTTTATAAAATTTCAAAGGTTTTTACAGATTTTTATAAAATTTTATAAAAAGTTACAGACTAGGGTATGAATACGATAATGTTTGGGCCTGCTGCCTTTTGTTAGGTTCCAGGCTGGCGATTATATATGGACATGATATTATTATTATAGCCTATATGCCTTGTGGGGGGGGGAGGTTTTTAAGTACCATCCATCTGCCACCCACATGATATGACAAGTTTACTAAAGGCTTGTGCAGTAACAGTGCACAGATCATCTGGTACAAAATATAAAATGTCTGAACTGATGAGAAATGGAAAAAACTATGATGGTCCAATCACTTTGTTAACATTTTAATTGCGATGTGCTCTAGAGGTGATATCTATTTTTTAAAACTTTCCTAAATCTTTATGATCAATAATTTCTATATATATTTTATACATTTCATACCTTTGTATCATGTGAATTTTTGCGATACATTTCAGCATCTTGGCTGCCATGGATTACATGTTAATAAAATGTATTGAGTGTCTACACATATACCCTACCTATGCAATTATAATGTACAGAAGGATCAAGGAGGGTACTCAGTAAAGTATCATAATTATGGGGAAGGGGGGGGGGCTCTGCCCAGAGATGTACTCCTTTAATATACCTAGACCAAAAATTACACCCCTTTGCTCTATCTTAAAGATAAACCAAAAGCAGTAGATTGTCTAACACATCAGTAGAGCTGGACTATTCAAATTATTCAATTTATTGTCCGGTAAGCTTTTCATAGGATTTGTAACCCTTTTATATACTGAGATTTAGTTGCTATACCTTTCAGGTATTTTTGGTCACCCTTTGGTGCACTAAAATACCAATTTTCCTTACCCTATCACAAATAAAATAAATAAATAAATGCACATTAGTTTTTGAGGGTAACACATTTACACAAGGTAATTGTCCATGTTGCCCTCACCACAACACCAGAATCACTACCCTACTCTTTTTGAGAAGTGTGTGGGTTCTTTTAAGTCCCCTAGGCAGATAGTGTTTTAGGAGACTAGACCAACGGCTTGATGTCCCTGTCCACAGACGGTGTGGTGAAAGAAAGTTGCACAAATGTTCAACCCTTGGCAAGGCTGGGGATTGAACCTGGGACCTTATTTATATACTTCAAGATCAAAAAGGCACCCCTTTTAGGCAGAGCCCCCATATAACCCACCATAGGGAGTACCCTCCCATACTGGTTATGAACTAGTGATCTACTGTTTATTTTATTTTATGAACTATGAGAAATACAAATCTGTAGGTCTGACAGCTGTTTGTGTATGTGTCTGTTTTAGTTCTCTCAGTCTGATGACGATGAGATTGACTCATCATATTACAAGAACTATGATGCTGTGATATTTGATATATTAAAAGTTGCTGCAGAGGACTTTGCTGTAAGTATCAAATATAACATTGTATTATTTATTTTCAATTAATTTTTTTTATATTGAGACTGGGCTTTTTTGCAGTTCCTATTCAGGACTGTGAAAACACTTGGTGACCACACTTTTACGTTTGCCATAGCAAAGTTGTGGAATGAACTACCAGCTGCCATACTGCCACCTTGGATGATTTTAAAATTAAAGTTAAGACATACCTTTTAAGAAAAGCTTTTTATTAATAATTATTTTATTATTTTTAGCAGCTATGTCATGCATGTTTGAACATTTTATGGAGAAATGTGTAATGCAGTTCTATGCAATTTACATTATTATTACTGTGGAGGGAGGGAAGATTTCCCTCTGTCTTTAAATCCTAAACTATTAAATAAATGCTTTCACCATCAAACTTGCCTTTTAGTGTGCTAATTTAATTACTTAACATGATTTCAATGATTTCAGGGCTTCCATAGATACCAGCATTTACTACTAATACAAGTCATATGTGTCATGGAAAGTCATGGAATTTGAAAATACCTTTTCCAGGCCTGGAAAAGTTATGGAATTTAGGAAAAATGGCCTTAGGTCATGGAAAAGTCATGGAATTTCAGATTCTTGTTTAAAAGTTTAAAACAGTTATCACAAAAATAAAATTTGGCTAAAATTTGAGGAATAAGTGCTTTTTTCCACACTTGCACACCGTTCTTGTATGGTTTTCTGGAGGGTTTTTGTCAGCAGTTATTATTTTTTATGTTTTTTAAAGTCATGGAAAATGATGTAAAGTCATGGAAAAGTCATGGAATTTCATTCCCAAATTCAGTGGGAACCCTGTAACAACATAATAAACTGGGGTTATCATGGCTGAAAGAAATAAGTGTCATTCAGTCGTATGGTAATTAGCAATGATAGAGCATGTGGCAGATGAGTGAGTTAATAGTGAACAGTACTGTACACAGATGTCATAAATTATGTTACTAATTAATACAACTGAATTATCTTTGTTCTTATAGAGGCAACTTACTATCAAGGACCTACCTTTATTTAAAGCCATTACACCCGAGGTGAGAGATGTTCGAAGCAGGAGATGTCTGGATGGGTATTGAAGTGTTTAACATACAAACAAACAGTTAAACATCTATAGTTACATATAACACAATTAAGCATACACACTTACATGTAGATGTACCTTTTGTATTTATTTTGTACATACTAAACTATACTTCCTCCAACCTACTATTTACAATCTCTGGGTTCATGCTAAGTCTGGAAATGCTGGAAAAGTCTTGAAATTCAAAAACCTGTTTTCCAGACTTAAAAAAGTCTAGAAAATAAAGTCATGGTATTTCTTGCTTCACAAACAGTTCTTAATTTAGTCTGGAAAAGTGAAAAAAAATATGGTTTTGAAAAAAGTCTGGAAAAAGTCTGGAATTTAATAACATACAAACTTCTGTACAAATCCTGAAATCTTTAAACTAGTGAAACAAATTACACTTACCAGTACTCTACAACGTTGTTTACATCTTGACACATCAAACCACATTCCAAGGTAAGTTACACAGCAAGGTTTTACATAGTTTTAAAGTCAATCAAATGCTCAGCTGCTGATAGTGCACAAGTTCAGAGTTTTACGGTGTAGTTGATGTAATTCTTTTAATCATTCTATTTTCTGATTAGCTATTTGTAACCGCAAATTATGCAAAAGGTTACTGTGTAGAGTAATTAACTCTATCCATAGTTTGGTGTGTTACACTGTCAAATCAGGAGCAGAGTTCTAAATCTTAAAACTGTCATTTATATTTACTGGTATACAAAATATGATTTTGAAGTTGGAATAACTGCAGTTATTTAATAATAATATTAATATTAATTAATATCAGTAATTAATAATATAATAATATTAATAACATATGTACTATATCACTTAATTTAATTAATTTAAATAATTTAATTAGTAGATCAGTCACAGTACAATTTTAATCAACTTTTTCTGTTATGTTGCTTGTACACTATTGTATAGTTTATATTAGTTTTCAAATTTGTAGGAGCTTTCAACCTGTGGCTGGACCAAGAAGGAAAAACTGGAATTAGCTCCAAATATTGTTGAGTTTACTAGAAGGTTTAATCATGTAAGTTGATTATATAAGTGTATGTTCTTCCATTAAGTCATTATGAGTGATTCCAAGGCAATTTCAGTTTCATAATTAATTATGTTTTGATGAGTTTATGATACTGTGTAAGGTATGTTAATATTCATGATTATTCTCTTTCAATATTTTTAAATCATGTTAACAACAAGAAACTTACTTAGTAAAATAATTGGAACTACAGATTTAAATTTTTGGAGTCCTATAATTGTGACTTCAATCTAAAGTTTTTATGATTAAATGTATTTATTAATTTTATGGACTAATTAGGGGTACTTAGGGCTGTAGCGACCATCAAGCAGATAAGGTAAATGCCTTATTTAGAAATTAAATGTGGAAATGAGATTTTTGGCTTACTATATATAGTGTTTTCATCTCGTTTGAAACTGCTCAAAAGTGATCTCAAACTACAGGAAATTCCATTTTTGGGATTGTGGATTTTCAAAATTTCCAGAGATTGCCATTGTAGTTACTTGCACTTTTGGCACTCACTGCCTCTGTTTTGTCTAT
>JANVCK010040007.1:0-21240 GCA_026546655.1 Epizoanthus illoricatus | reverse complement strand
AACAAGACCCCAAAAGTTCAAATGCCCGGGGGGTTGCCCGGGGAGGGGATGTTGACGTTTCGATTTGATCGGTACATTATATTGCATGGGAGATCCGTTTCACTTTGATATATGATATTTTCGGTCTGTTTAAAATCAAAACTAAACGTTTACGTTGCAAAACTACATAGCTAGCTAACATAACATTTTTCTTCGAAAAATTTTGCAATGACAACACGACTATTAAAACGAATCTCGAATCGTCCAAATTCGTGCCGTCTGCACTAGCCACTTACTTGTGGTGAAATGTTCTCAGAGTTTCTATTTGTTTCACACGCTGTTGTTGCAGTGCAGTCGGTGGGGGAACGTTTGGTTTGGTTGTGCTTGTAGATGAAGAACTAAAAAAGTTCATCCAGCTCATCGTCTCTGAATATCACGTAGCAAAAGCTTCCAATCAGCTCTATTCTCAAGTCTGAATGAACTCAGATCGTCTCTTCCGCCATCTTGAAAAAACTCTGATGTAATCGGGACAGCCGCTGGCCCCCATCTATATTGATCGTGAATTCGACTTTCGAACCCAGTCTCTCTACCGAAAACTCCACTTATTCGTCCGGCATGCGCAGTGGAAGTGAATCCTCTTTTTAAAAAATAAAACAATATTTTAAGTTTTAGATGGAGAAGAGAATATGTCTGTTTTCTTGAAGATAGAGCTATTTATAGCCTGCTCGCAGACGCCAATTTTCCTGCGCAGCGAAAGGGAGAGATTTCTCGCTGCCGAAAATTAACGTCTGTGTGCAGACTAAACTATTTTTAAAAGCCTTTGGTAAGGTTTGCTTTATTCAAGTCTCTCTGGAATTATGAAAATATTATGATAGATTTGTCGCCAGTGGAATAAAAACCAGTAAGTTGTCCGAGGTTTCTATGGATACAACTTGTCGGGTCAATTCGCCTCTACCTCTCGACAGATCTCTGGAAAATGTCGCCGTTTTGAGACCGTAAATCGTAATCTCACAATCCTTCATCTTCCTAACTCCACTGAGGAAAAACAGGATGCCTAACTTGCCGACCCCAAATTTTATGGCGGTAAGGTTGATAAATTTTAAAAGCCTCCAACTAAGTGATGAAAAACTTAGTACTAAAGGTATCGCATTTGAAATAATTTCTAAACTAAGCTCTTACCTAATACTGCTTGCAACATGTTTATTACAAAAAGCGCTAATGCCAGAGTCTCGCACTTTTGCTTTCTTAAAAGTGGTTTTTAGGAAACCTAAAATACACAAAGCTTATCACTTTGATTGTACTAGTCTACAACTCCTACCACTCCCAATATATGGACTCTGAGCATTGCTGCACAGTCCATTTCAGAGAAATACTGTAGATGTTGATGTAGATGTCAGTGTAGCCGGCTATAGAGCCTGTCTCCAACTATGTTGAAACAAATCGCTCCTTTTTTGTCAAATCGTTATACCAAGAAACTATCAAAGCGTACAGTAGCTTGAGTTTATCAAAAGTAATAAACTCATTTTTATTATTGACGGTTAGGTCTTTATTCGCCGTTAAATCACTTACAACACTGAAGGGCTTCAAACATGCAAATACGTACTTCCGAACTTGTTTTCACACTTTTCAAATTCCATTTTATTTTTCAACAAACCAAAGGTGTGAGTATGGTCGAGAAACTACACGTAGGTCTCTTCATCAAAACTGCTACCTCTATTGTAAAGCGTTATCTAGATTCTTTGTCACCACTTTGGCGACATGCATTTGTTCCAATGTATCTAATTTGTTGTATCATTTGTTGTTTCTGCAGCAATATTTACATCGGAGAAACTGTGCGAATTGAGACTGGGCCGGAATCGCTTAAACAAACACTTACTGGATCCAAAGCAGCAGCTAGACTGAATTCCGCAGTTTTCCGATCATAGACATGACCATTTCTTTTCACCAAGGCAGTCAGTAATGAATACACGGAAGAAGAAGAAGAAGAAGAAGAAGAAGAGACCAACAACGCAAAAAAATTAATTCTCAGTCTTTGCAGTTAACACTTTCAGTTAAAAACAATATCAATGAACATTTCTTATTTACGTGGTTTCAGATATGTTTCTCTCAACCAATCACATTTTCCTAATCCTTACCAAAATGCCGAACTGGCGCGAGTCCTTTTGATTACCGACCCACATTACAAACATGACCAATCAAACACTGTGTGATCTCACTCGCAGTTCCTCTTTTGCTCTGACGAAGAACTAACTCTCAAGACATCAGCTATTAAAACATCTATCCTCAAGTAAAAAAATACCATATCATTCAGCACTTTCGAGAACTGAGTTACTTGTATTCGCGTTTTCAACCCTTTGGGGGTGAATTGTTTGGGATTTCCTAGTCTTTTAACATTTTATTATATTCGATAACGAACTATTTTGATATTTTTAAAACTAGTTGGCAGTCACATAATCTGTGGGAATAGAAAGTACGGGTGATTTGCTATTAATAAGATTCCTATCACTCTTCTCAGTCATGACACCTTTGCCTCAAGGAAATTTAACGCAATCACAATGAGCTTGATAAGACAACAGTTTTCTAGAGATCAAAAGATTTGTTTCATAGTCTAAAGAGGGAAAGGTACAATCTACAATGGTGTTTCAATTTGTTTATAAATTATATTTTTGCACGTACACGCGGAAAAACTGTCAATAGAAACGGCAACCAGCGAAAAATTTCTGATATATTTCTTGAATTGATGTGGTCAAATTCACGTTTTCTGAGGCCCAGCATTGAATAAGAAAGAATACAGTATCTGAAAAGCTATAATTTATGGCTTTTTGTTCAAAGTTTATTCGATACTTTCTGCAGGGCAAACTGCTGGAATAAAGTCTTAAGAAAAAATAGCTTCCGATAAGAATTAAATACAACAATTCTGACAAATTTAGACATATATTTATAGTCCAAGATTATTCTAGTAGATTTAAATAAATCAACAGTCTTGCATGTATCTGAACTGCTGCCTAAAGATATTGAAATTTCCTTTTTATCATCAAAAGCGCGTGGTGAGCATGAACGATGAGAAAATAGCACATGTGAAATTCAAACGTTGCAATCTAGGAATTTTAAAAGGAAGTCATTTTTTTCTCTCTTGAGTAATAACTTTCACAGCGTGAATTTTTGGTTCCTTTGATGTTAAATTTCAACTTCATTTTAATTAATTGTGATATCTTAGTGTGAAATAACTATGCGGGTTTAAAACTTGCAATTTTCTTCTCTAGGGCATCCAATTGTTTATGGTATCGCGGTACAAACAAGCGAGATAAATCTCTGTATTTATCCGCGGCAAATCTTCGACTTAACGGGTTCTATTATCTTCAAGATATCGAACATAATAGAGGTTTTCATTTCACTTTAAACATTTGCATTAATTAATGACACAAAATATATTTAGGCAGTCACTTAGCAAAGAAGTATTCACTTTGTTGTCTCGTTACACTGTGTACTTAAGTTCCTTTTCTGACAGCGCGATGAATCAAAGCTCGTGCCTCTAAGTCCTTTGTGCCGCTTTCAAGCAATTGAATAATTGTTATACTTTGAAAATAAAGCTTGGATCTACTTTCAATTTCGCCTTTTGTTCTTGTAGTAATAAAGTCTATTTCACTATGGGTGGTTTTAAAAATAGAGAATAGACTATGTACATTTTCGACATCTGCTCCAAATTTCAAACAAACAGTTTAAATGTGGTGAGAATACGCAACTCTTACTTCTTGAAGGACTTAGACACATTGTTTAAGTTTAATTGATCTTGAAAGAAATTTCTACAAAATACTCTCCTGGCAATTTCAATAAATTTCATAAGTGTGAGTGAAAGATATGTTCATTTAGCGATCACAAAAGCTGAAATCTCTTTCTATATATACATTGCTTTTATTATAAACGGACAGCGAGAGATCTGTGAGTTTCCGATATTGTGGAAATTGCGAGCACATTAAAAAGTGATCAAGTCTATTTGTTGTTCCTAGCGGTGATCGCACTTGAATTTTGTTCATTTAGTCCGGTAGATGAATTGCAGTGCAAACAAAAAACAACAGATATAATGCTGTAATTTCTGGAAGTTTGGTGGATTTGTGTCAGATGTTGACAAAAAGAAACAATTAAAAGAAAACGGAATACACTGGGATGAACATATTTATAAAAACAGAAATAAATAGAGGAAGTACCAACCTTTGCGGTCGATCAACGAAACAGATTCTTGAAAATATAGATTAGATGTAAACAGAGGCTATTGCCGTCAATGAATGCTTATCAGCGAGTATTATTTCAAAACTTAACAGCGTTGGCAACGCAGATTGCGTCAAGTTTATGATTACCAAAAAGAACAACTCAGCAAATAATCACACCAAAACAAATTGCCAACTGGGGATTATTTGCTGTGAGTTATCACATTTGACATTTTCTTCTCACAAGCATCGGTCGCAATTACGCCACAAAAAATCGCGCGAAAATAAAACTAACAAAATGGCCAGATCTGAAGGACGTCAAACTGCAGTGCAGTCAGAACTAATGAAACTTATTGGACAAATGACTGCAGAGAAAAAATTGTCGTAAACGTTGTATGTGCTTAAACAATGCCGCGATAATTGCAAATTTTAATTTTTGTTTTAAGCGTGGTCCCAATAAATGTCTTTTGCCTTTACAATGGGCTCCTGCTATCTGGTGAAGCATTAGTTTTCGCTGATTATTCTCGCAAACGTTTTACTAGAACTTTAATGAACGAGTTTGGCTGGCTTTGAGCTCCATTCTCAATGAATACCGTAAGAAAGACAAGATTTCTGTCAAGGATAGTTTAGTTCTCTAAATGTCTATTTACTTCAGATACAAGTTAAGCGGCGCGCCTTTGAACCGATTGTTATCACTTGAGTCACTTAAGCAGGCGATAAACACAAAATGAATTCAAAGTCCTTTTCATCACCACTCGTCAATACGTGTATTCATGCCATTCATACCGAACTCGCATTTATTTACTTTTCCTTTTTTGCAACCGCTATTCACGCATTGTGTATTGTGGATGTAATCTATTGTTATGGAGATATAAGTATTAGGGACAATTGTAATACATTCAGTTTTGTTATTCATTTTATCTTTTCTTGATCGTCCATTTATTTATTTATGTCATCTTTTCCATTCATCACCGCATGTATATTTTATTATGTTGTTATTTCTTCCTCTTGTCTTTCTATTTCTTTTATATAATTATAAATATACTGAGCAAGATTTATAATACTGGCTTCTGAACAGTGTTTCAGCAAATCTTGCACCTGGTTGAGGCAACAAAGCTGGTGTTAAAACGTTGATTTCAAAGTTAAAAGAAACAGTGCGCCTTCGAGCTTGTTTGTGTAGAATATTTTAAAACAGCAACCAGATTAAACCTACTTCCGTTTAGAAACAGAATTTAGAGGAAATCATTTTCTTAGCGGGGCGCCTTATGTTCCACTCAACTCGTAATCATTAGCAAAAATGTTTCCTTTAGTGTAGACAAACTTCACGGAAGAAGCACATTAGAAAAGTGCAACTTTGGGAGCCGAGTTTAGGGGAAGTTTTGCAGTTTTCGGCCCACGTCCTGGACCTCTTCTGATCGCTAAGCACCCAAAGTATGTGTGTTTATACCGCTTTCAAATAGTTTACACCTACACACAATAAAGGCGCCAATGTAAGCCAAAGCTTTGTACTACCGAAATTTCGCAAGGCTTGCGACTCGCTTTATGCCAGGCAGCAAACTCGAGGTTGAAAAATTCTCGCATCTTCAGGATAAGTGATATGCCGTCAAGAAAATACAACTGAACTAACAAACAACCAATAAATTACACTCGCATCTAATTTTAATATATGTCAGATCATTGAAATCTTTGGTTAGCTTTGTCAAAGGTAAATTACAAGTTGAAAATTTCACTTTGCTGAATAGCTGAACAACTTAACCTGCACAAATTTACATTTTCAACTTTGTGGTTGTCATTAAAGAGAGTTCTGGAGACTAAGAGCCACTAACCGTTCGATAAAAGTCGCAATAAGTTTCACATTTGAATATACACACTGAAGCTATGGGTAAATTCTTGGCAGGTTGCAAAGAAACAACTTACCATGGTCAATGGTTTTAGACTTCAAGTCCTTCAACATTTCTAAAAGCATGTTTTCGTCGGGGTTTATCATGATATGCATGGATAATGATGCCCGTTTACAGATAACATATAATTTACACTAGCCATTTGGATATTGTCCATAAATAGCTCATTCTGATAAATATATTTAGAGTTCAACTAAAGTAGCAGATACGCTACTGGTCGCCTTACATCTTGGCCGGGCTGGAGAGAGCAGTTGCACGGAACGGTGTACTGTCCGTTGGCACCCTGAACGGCGTGCAAATGAGAGTGAGGATTTAACTGGCCGGCGCCACCAGCCATATATGGCACTGCTGAAGAATTCAGCAAAGCTGAACTTGTCGGTACTCCGCCAGGATAAAGAGGGTGAGGGTATATACCGCCTCCTAGATATTCAGGACGAACGCCACTCGAGATTTCGAGACCAGAGAGTCGATCCAATCGCGAGCCGTGACTTGCTCCCGTAAGACTAGTTGCTTCGAAGCCGTATGAGGGTGAACTCGCGGGTAGGAACGATCGTGATTTACTGCTAAAAGTCGTAAGTGAGTCCGCCACACTAAGCGACGATGTTGCTGAACACATCGGTGGAGTGTAGTCTTTAGTATAGTCTCTGTATTTGGAAACTTCATCTGCAGTAGGTATACAAGGCAGAGGGAATGGATAACGATCAGATTTTTTCAGCAATGATTTCGGCTTTCGTCGTGGTCTATATTTGTAGTCGGGGTGATCTTTCATGTGCTGGGCCCTCAACAACTTTGCTTCTTCCACAAACGGTTGCTTGTCTTCATCTGTTAAAATCTTCCATTCCATTCCAAGCCGTTTACTTATCTCAGAGTTATGCATTTTGGGGTTCTCTTGAGCAATTTTTCTTCTCTTTTCACGGGACCACACCATGAACGCATTCATTGGCCTCTTGACGTGGTCCATAGGCTTAGACATATCGATTATTATTGATTATAGAACGTAGATTCTATCTCCTAGTAAATTCTAGGTCGTCAAACTTTTGCCACTTCCTTCCTCCACAACGGCTTGAACGAAGTGACCCGAGCAGAGTTTACGCGCGCGGCAAGATCAAAGGTCTATGGGGCAGAGCATGCGTGCGCGATAATCGAGTTGCGATCGTGCATCGAGAGTGTTTTGTATAACACGTCATTTTACGAAAAGGCTATCCAATTAGATTCGGGCGAGTTATATTCAAAAATGTTTTTCGAGTGGTTCTGCCAAAATACAATGTTTTTCATGTATTTTGTTGATTGGTTCTTCAAAGAGACATTTGGAATTTGTAAATAAATTTCTATTTTAGCTTTGCGGGATCATAATACGCACACTTTTGTTTTCTTGCCATCAATTGACGCTCCATTGTTCGAGGACAATGCGCAAAAAAAGTCAGCTATCTGTGCGTTTTCATAAAATCTAAGCGAACAAGCTTCCGAAAACAAAAGCCAGTGTGTTTTTCTTTTCAAAGTTCAATTCATCGCCGGCTCAGAGTTACGCTCCTCGAATCGACAAACACAGTGTTAATATTCAACTTGGGCAAGAAAATTATTAATTTATATTGAAGTTTATGCAAGTAAATAGTGAATCACATCCGATTCTCTCGTTGTGCCTGTCAGGTTTTTGGCTGAATTGCCTTACAAATGATCAATTATGAAGCCTTTTATTTACATACTTAGCATAAGAATACAATATGCTTATGAAAAGCTGGTCTCTCCACATGAGATTGGTAACAACAATGGCTCTGCTTGCTATAAACAAGAAAACAAAGCCATTCACCGCTCACCAACAGAAAATGAAGGGTCACGTGCCAAGTGCTCGGGCAGTATCATTTCATATTGCCCCCTCCTTCGTCATTGATCTTTAATATCAAGAAGTTTATTGAAGCTCTTCATAGTTTATTGAATTACGATCCTGACCGAGCGACTGATTTATCTGTTGGTTTGCATTTTCAATTCCACGTTTATTGCTCGTCTGATTTATTGCTGGAGGGCTGAAAGGAAACTATGGAATAAGTGCCCTTTATGAAAGGGTTCGACATCCTTTGCTTTAATAATCTTTTGTTTACGAACAATGCCGTCAAAGAACTAACTCGTTACCATAATAATTCGTGAATGCGTGCATTGAAAACCTGTTTTCATAAGGAGTTCCGCTGATAGAATTGCAGGATTACCATGAGAAAGGCTTGAATGACTGGGTTAATGAGATCATTTGCAGGAGACAGATCTCAAATTAAAATTGTACCCACACAAACTTTATAAAGCCTGAGCCAGAACTTAATTGCCGACGATTAGGAGAAGCAGAAAGAATTGTAATTCTTACAATGAATAATGAGCTAAGTGTTAGGGCCGACGAGTAAATGACAGTTATAAAAGTCTACTTTTATTATTTCCTTATATTAATGATCGATCTATCATATTCGAGAGGCGAAAATTATTTTCAATATTTCCAATCTTATCATAAATATGATCAACAAACTCCGCGGAAGATGAAAAGAAGACAGACGTTCAAACTAGTCCACAATAGCCACAAAGCCTCCAGCCTTTATATAAGCTAATTAAATCGTGAAACAATGTTGTGGCGACATGGGTTTTGTGATGAAAAATTGCTGTGAACAATGACAGGCTTTAGTGGTAGCAGAAAGAAGTTTTTGTTATATAGTTGTATTTGTTTGTTTGTTTGCTTCTCAAGTGAAATGGTTGGTTATCAACTTGCAGGCTTCAGTCCCTTCAACAGGAGAAAGTATTGATAACGGCACAGCTAATTAACCCACAATATTTTCGTGTGTATTTTCTTTTAGATAGAACGAATTTCCAAACGGATGCCAAAAGCAATTATTCAGGCTCAATTTTAATAATGGAGTCTTGTATTATTTAAAAATTTATTGAAAAATGTGAGCAGTGTATTTAAGGGTAAATAAAGCTAAATAGTCTGTAGAAGTTTATTGAATAACAACCAAGAAAACTCTTTTTATCCTGATAAGCTTTCTGAAGGGGAAATTGCCTTCACCATGGGACGCACCGTGCGTTCGTATTTTGTAATACGCAACTTTTGTTATCATCTTTTCCTCTCATTGTCTCATGCACACCGTAATATGTTTGTATATAAGAAGGGACATTTATGTTATTTCAAAACATCCAGTAATTTCTAAATATTGTGCATTTTGATTGCTTGAGGTTTTGCCAAACAAGGGCCAAGCCAACACCTTAATTTAATGTACAATTTGAAAACGCACCAAGAATAATACTGTATGCATTCTTCCGGGTTTCCCCACAAGGCTTTATTAAAAAACCAGAGACACATTAGTGGAATCCCTGATGAAATATTACAGCACAAAATGCTATGAGGTGAATAGGACCTTGAATAGACGGGCAGGGAGCATTTCAACGTTATATAGAACAAGATACCCCCCATCACGTCTTGCAGTGTTGAACTGATCACTCAATACAACGCAGCATGAGAAACTTTAGTCGCTATTCTCAGTAATAAATCCTACAGATACCATGAAAAGATAGCACCAGGAAATTGCTTCTTTTCTCACAAGTACAATCAAATATTATCGGTCTTCAGAGCTTGAGTAGGACAAACCGCAGAGTTTTAGGACAATTGGTTTGATATTAAAACCAGAACTTTCTTAATTTTAGGTGTTCGCGGTTTTTAGAATTTTCTTCTTCTTAGGCAAAGTCAAGATTATTTTGGTTGGATAGCCATTGTCGCCACGGAAATTGGTTGATGTCTTTTGTAATTTATATGTAGATTTAAATTTGTTTCAATCTACAAACCATTTTCGTAATACCGTAGAGTCATAGTCGAATTAGAACATTTATTTACAATTCAAAAAGAAAGAGATTTCAATTTTGAATTTGGATGGGAGTCATCCTATTTTGTAGAGAAAGCCGTCAGCAGGAGGGCTTGAAATTTCGAATTCTAGACTGTTTCATGGTACAAAGATTAAAAAACATTGTAGATAGCATCAGCTAATTTCTGAGCAAATACATTTATTTAGAATTTAGCTCTGCTATACCAAACATGTTCTAGAACCAAAAACTAACATACAACAATTGGTAAAGTAAAGATATGTTCAACGATTCTTAGCAGCTAGAAAATTAAGGATCATTCGTTCCAGAAAAGACACTAATGGTTTTAGCCGCTTTGTCGATATCAATTCAAGCGATTTATTTGCAGAAATCGTAAATTTGAAGTCAAATAAAGGCTGTTTGCCTTTTCAAGGGTTTATATCAGAGTTAAATGCAGTTTTTGACACCAACACGAAATGACTAGATATTTAACTTTATACAAGCAAAAACCACTTTTGAAAACATCTTCTTTCATATTCTCTCGTTTTGATCGAGATTTTTTTACTTTAGAATGTTACTAAATAAGTAAGTAAAGCTCTTCAGAATTCACCTGCTTACGTTTGGACAAAAGGCAAGCCATGAAATTGCCCGGTGTAAGATATAAGTATGTCAGTATACAGCAAGACCAATATTCGAAATTATACATATTGTTTTCGTCTTCAACAACAAGATTTTGACATCAAATGAAGAGTTGTCTAAACAGAGATGTTGAGCAGAAGCTATCAATATAAATAAAAGTTAAAAGAGATGGCAAACATAACTACATAAAATCCAGGATTGGAGAAACAATTTCTACTATTCACATATTGTCAACTGAATAAGATGTACAAGATGTGATCACAAATACATGCGAAAAGCAAATCGATACTTGGGTCCGACAGGGGATGACATTTTACGGCAACATATGCTCACAAATTATGTTCATATTTGATTTTCTCTACCGATGTGTAAATACAAATCCTTGGAAGTCTCTTGATATAAAAATTCTGCCACAACTGTGAGGATTATGCGAGTTCCTTCTCAAACGCTTCAATACCGGGGGACTGCTAGAAGAGCCATATTTCTTAGAATGTGGCTCATCTCAATTGGCCTAGACAGTTATAATGGCACATGAGTAGTAGATCCGACTTTTGCTAGGAGTTTCCGTTATCACAAATACGTTTATTGACAAAACTTCATTTAACGTAACCTGGGAAACATTTGCCAGGACGCTAGTGACTCAAGGTCAGAAAAGAGAGCTTCAGGCAACAAGTGAGGAATCGTTATTTTCAAGTGCAACCTTGCTGATGACAAAGAATCAGTTTATTTTGTCGCTTTCTGCAGCGGCAAAGCAGAATACAATCCTGTCAAATCAATGAAATGATGTCTCGGACAGACCAGTCTGGTAGTTTAAGATTCTTTTCTGATACATCAGCTGGTTTGATTATTTTCGCTAACGAGTTTTATCTTTCGATTTCAACTGATAGAGAGTTTTGTTTGTGCGTCTAATGGTTGTAATGAGTGTTTTGTAAGAACTGGAAAACTACAACAATTTTTATAACAATGAACATAGAAGACAGGCATGGCATTTGAAGCAAACCATTAGAAAAAACTGCACAGAAATTTATCGGAGGAACAATTTAATAAAATCGTTCTCGCATTCTTGGAAGACTGGGGATATTTTTGATCCACAACTCCTTGTATTATTTGGATCATTTAAAGTCACACGGAAAACTTTGAATATTTGATTTTTAGTTTCTTCAATCTAAATTACAGTCATGTAGCAATTATAATTGAATTGAAAATGTCAAATTTAAAATACAACAAACTTTTAATGGTTTCATTTTGTTGGTCAAAGTCTCGATCGGTTTCTCTGTTTTTTGTGCATCGCAAAACTCAATCTTCAAGAGCATAGAATCTCTACATCGGTGTATTCGCCCAAAAGATCTTTTCATTTCATTCGTTTGCGAGAAACAAGCGTTTACTTGGTACTGAAATGATAAAAATAGAAATAATTAAACCTCGCGTGAAGGCCAAGTGAAAATTTCCAAGCAGCACAACTCTTGTGTATAGACACAACTTATGTAAGTTGATTGTAAATTTGTATATTTATATCAATGCTTGGAGTCATTAGAAGCTAAAAGAATCTGTTTGAATGAGCTGCTCAAATTGGAAATTATTATTTGTAACATTTGAGTTCTGAAATACAGAGAGGATTTGGACTTCAATATCGTATCAAAATTCTAAAACAGAAAAAAATGATCATGTTGAAAGAGCGCGAGAAATCACTTCAAACGAGTCTTAATCTTGTTTTCAAAACTCAACCTTTCTGGAATATTTATTCAAATTCAATCCGCATTTTGCTTGTGGAATTATATGGGCACATTAATGGCTGTTTTCGGCATGTGGGGAAATAATTAAGATTAATAGGGAATGTAAGCAAACTTTATTTCGTGTTTTGACCATAGATTAGGGCGTATTCTACAATAAGCTTGTATATGTACGCGATTTTTTAATGACTGCACACTGCGACTCAGAGCTATTTTGTTTTCGCGTTCGCTTTGATGCAACCGCCTCAATTGTTTTGATAAAAATGGCCTCAGCTTGAGTGCAAACCTTTGACAAAAGCTTTTGTCCATATTGCAATCACTAAACACTCAAAGTAATTTATACTATTCAGTGTGGTAGATTTTTCATTACTTAGAAGGGCCTGTGCTATTGTTGTCGCAAGAATAAATAGCATTTGCAAATTTGTTAGTTATGTAAAATATCACATCAGAATAAAGACATAAAAAGATGTTTAGATGCTGTGAAAATTGGTGTTTTGGCTGTTGATTTCTGGCCTGACTGATGCATGATATTCCGAAATGTGATCGAATAAAATCTGTTGAGAATTTATTAGTCCCACTTGTGGCTAGTTGATTTTAAAATTTTCCATGATTGTTTAGCGATCATCGTGAAACTTGTAATTAACCAAATATTGCCAAAAAATATATATGCTAAGATCTGAAAGGATATCAGCTGAACTAACGAGTCTTAAAATGAACCCTCAAAGCTACTCTGACTTCTATAAACACACAAAGAAACTTCAAGGCGTGCTGGCTGTCAGAGAGTAAGTAAGAATTATAGTTGGAATGAAAATGAAACAGTATCGTATTTTGGAGAGCTTATATGTTTTTGCAGGTGAAAACATCCACGTGTTTTCTTTTTTCTGTAGCTTAGCAACGTAGAGACATGAAGAATGAAATTCAAATTCATGAGAGAATTATGAAGTAAAATTTAGCTAACATTTTAGAGAATAAAAGCACTAAAAATATTACAGAAATTATGTTTCCTTTAATATGTACAATCGAAATACTGTAATTCATGTCTCTTTCAATTAAAAGCTGCGATTTTTGTATAATGCTGTTTTGTTACAGATTGGCAACCTGTTTTAAGGCATCAAGATCATAAATAAAATTGTTTTAATTCCAAACTCGAACACAATGCGTCATTCGGAAACCCATTTTAAAGTGCCAACAACAAAATACAAAATCACCAGACTACAAGATTGTGATGTGGCGCCAACACAAAATCTGTTTTTAATCCTTTTTCGCACACAATATCGCCGCGAACAGATGGGCTGCAAGCTTATCGATCAAGAGCTCTCAGAAGACTTAATTCTTTATTTTACTTATCTGTTTAATAAGTACCGATTCTTCCGACG
Organism: Epizoanthus illoricatus; assembly: GCA_026546655.1. Classification (NCBI taxonomy): domain Eukaryota; kingdom Metazoa; phylum Cnidaria; class Anthozoa; order Zoantharia; family Epizoanthidae; genus Epizoanthus; species Epizoanthus illoricatus. Next base: position 7,585 of record JANVCK010040007.1, on the reverse strand, counting down.
TTTCAAAAAGCATTTTCACCTAATCTTTCTCTTCCGCGTTCAAGTGCATGGCTCAATAAGCGTATCGCAAGCAGGATACAAGACGCGCATTGAAAATAAATCGATTATTATCATTTTTCACTTACTACAGATAAAATTGTTATTATTGAATTCCACTCACAGACGAATGTTATTTATTGATAATGGAACATTCGATTGTATGAGACAAAATGAGATTCGGAATTTGAAATCGCGCCCGTTTGAATAGGTGTCGACTTTTCGCGACTTAAAGCAGCATGAAAAGTTCTTTATATTAACAAGTTAGCTCAACTTCTTTGTTCGTTTCTGAGAAGTAAGCTGACTCGAACTAAAGTTTTAAATTAAGTCAAGCTTATTCTGATTTAACGCGGACTTCAAAGATTTGTTTTCAAGTCATCGAAATACTTTGTGCACGCAAAATCGAGTTATACGAATACTAATTAAAAAACATTTTGTACTTATCTCAGAAGTCCGAGCTGTAGAAACAAAGAAAACATTTCTCCAGCTTCATTAATCTGTGTAAGATTACGTTGGCGGTATTTTGGGGGGATTGTGATAAAAGCACTGAAACATTTCAAACCTATCTTGTGCTTTTGTCGTCCAGTGTTTTCCTTTTATTAGAAGAGGATAACATGATAATCTCCAAACAAAAGAAAACCTTTCCGACTGCCAATTTGTATTTTATCTTACCTTAGTTATTTTACTTATTCTGTTTGATCAAACCGACCTTTTCTGAAGATGTATTGTTAAATAAATCATTACCACATTAAATATTTGTGAAGAGTAAAGTATATATACTTATGCTTAAGTCACTGTAAATCTAGGCTCATACATACAAAAGAAATATTATCATTTCAAACTTCGTGATTGTAGCTGTCATTTAGCAATATCTGCCAACTATTCTTGTAAATTTAGAACTTTAAAATTACTTTTTCGAAGAGACAGGCAGAAATAGCTAGCTGGCTGTCTGTCTGTCTACCTGCCTGCCTGTCAGTCTCTCTTTATCTGTCTGTTTAAATGCCTGTCTGTCTATATGTTGATATATCTGTCTCTATCATTTTGTCTGTCTGTCTGTCTGTCTGTCTGTCTGTCTGTCTGTCTCTTTCTTCTCTCTTGCTTAATATCCAAAGCTGATGGAGCAGATCAAATCGCTAATATCAGTGAATTCAGTGCCAATTCTATGCTACCACAAGTGCAAAATCTTAGTTTAACCAAATCATTAGCAGTGGTTAGTTCTGAATAAACAATTTTAAAATGATTTACTGAAAATTAAAAATTGCCATTACTCAACAGTTGCAGTTGTTGACGATGGAAATTTCAGACTAGAGCCAGACTCCAAACTTCCAGATAAGACCTCGTTGATACAATTCAAGGGTAGACTAAGTCAAGCCAATTTCGTGCAAAATTCAAATTTTTGAAAGCTGCAAAATAAAAACGTCACAAACTTGGCGGAGCACTAATTCTTACGACAAGAGAAAAAGTTACATAAAATAAAAGTAGTTCAGTGTTTTCGAAAATAAATTGCAACCAAAAAAATTGTTTGTCGCATAATAAATAATAATGGCAAAATACATCGACTTCAAGAGTATAAAATAAATGTGAATAACTGTCTGGAACCTTCACCAATGACAATAATCGAACCTTCGTCAATGACTTTAACTGAAGTACTTGAATTAACATTGCGCCAAAACAGTCTTAAGGTGAAATACGAATGCCGTACAAATGCAAGTTAATTCGTTTAAATGAAAATGGAACTTTTCTGTATATAAGGGAGCAGGTCAAAACCACGCCCCAGCTATATAGCGACCCACTTTGTCACCAGACACAGCTGTCTCGCGTGGTACCATCCTCACCCTCCATTTCTGACCACCTGTTTCCATTTGGGGGGGGGACTTGCAACAGTTTAAGAACAGAAAATGCAATGACAGCGACAAAACCGATAGTGTATTTCTTTCTGGATTTTGCCTTTTAGCTTCAGCGATATTCAAAAACAAAAATGTTTAAGTATTGAGTTTTAGCTCCTGTGGAACAGAGGACGGCAAGCCTCGAGAAGCACGTGTTTTGACATGCTCCCTAAACTAGCAAGATTTACATTCTACCAAATACCTTCAGTTAGTCGAGAGAAAATATTTCGGCCATTGTAAATGGAAAGGTCAAGGCGCGCGCAAGCATTTTTCCCGCCAAAAGTCACCAAATTCCCGCGCCCTGGCCGTCCGGAACGGGAGCACTGAGGTGAGCGGCTCTAATCCATGAGCAGGGCCAGTCTGGTCAGATCCAGTTCTGATAGTTGGTGCGTTCGATTTGAGAACTAACCGGTCAGGGCTGCCAAACTCGACAAATGGAAAGCGTCCTTATTCATCACTCTTACCGTTAGCCTCTTCATGCTTAATCTTGGGGAGTTTTATCGGAAGAACTTTAGGTGGACTTATTTCGGTGTGGGGGGGAGTATTTTCGACAATTACGGTCTTACGGTTTAGCTGCATGAGGCCCATTCCTCAGTCTAGTGGATAATAGTACAACAACAGCAATAATAACAACAACAACAATAATAATAAAAACAACAATAACGACAACAACAACAATAATAACAACAACAACTACAACAACAACAATATCGACAACAACAATAACCACAACGAAAACAACAATAACCACAATAATAATAATAATAATAATAATAATAATAACAACAACAACAACAACAACAACAACAATAACAACAACAACAACAACAACAACTGCAGCAACATTTCATATTTGTACTACTTGTTTAAATTAAAATACCGATAAGGTGGCAGGGCACTCGAAATAACTATATAGCTAAGTCTTGTTGGGCACCCATCAACAATGCCATTTATAATAAATTAATAGTGTTGGTCGGAAAATAAAATAAAAGTTGTACTGATTAAACCGCAAAACTGGCGGGACACCGCTTTTATACCTGAAGGTTACCATTGTTAGCAATTAACTAAAATTAGCGAATTTTTTATTTCGGGATTTAGCACTATTAAAAGAGTATGAAAAATGTAAAAGATTGTATTTAGCGATACTTATTTTAGCGATTTTTTATGAACTCGCTAAAATTGCTAACTTTAGTGATAGCTGGTATCCGATGTTCAAATAAACAGGTTGTTAGCTGTTTTCTTAATTAAAGTTTTAAAATTCGACTCTTTATACAAAAAGTAAACAAAGTACATCAAAGGCAGCCGTGGGCAAAATTTGATGTTGTTGCTTTTATTTCATATTTCTTTTCTTGAAAATGTGCTGTAATACTTGTCGAGTCTCTATACGTGTTCAAGGATGAATTAGTGGACCCCCTCTCCCTTTGGCCTTCCATACAGACAGACAAACAGACAGACATATGGATGGACAGCGGAGACAGGCTGAAGCAGAGGCAGAGACAGAGGCAGAGACAGAGACAGAGACAGAGAAAAAGACAGAGACAGAGACAGAGACAGAGGCAGAGGCAGAGGCAGAGGCAGAGGCAGAGACAGAGACAGAGGCAAATAAAGAGACAGAGGCAGAGGCAGAGACAGAGGCAAATACAGAGACAGAGGCAGACACAGAGGCAGAGGCAGAGGCAGAAGCAGAGGCAAATACAGAGATAGAGGCGGGCAGAGGCAGAGACAGAGGCAGAGACAGAGGCAAAAACAGAGGCAGAGACAGAGACAGAGGCAGAGACAGAGGCAGAGGCAAATACAGAGACAGAGGCAGAGACAGAGGCAGAGAAAGAGACTAAGAAAGAGAAAGAGACAGAGGCAGAGACAGAGGCACAGGCACAGATAGAGACAGTGAGTCACTGAAACAGAGATAAAGAGAGCGACAAACAAAAAGACAGAGATAAAGACAGATAGAGACCGAGAAAGCACACTTGTAAAACAAAGCCGCAATAGACGCAGACAGGGGCTTTTGAAGGATATCCCAGTGGTCATACTTGTGGCACACGAAACGGGAAAAGAGACCACCTTTTCAGTACGCTAGTTTCGTTCTCCTTTTACGTTATACGTTAACGAATATTCATTTTATGCATGTTTATTTCTTTTTACGCTCTTAAAGGCAATATTTTAAGACTGGCAAAAGACACAGATAAAGGAATGTAAAATATAGTTCTTTGTTACCAAGGACATCCCAAACCCAGGTGACCTTGTAAAGTGCTGTAACTGAACCTATGTTCTCACAGCTGTTTACCCTATCAAGCATGGCAAAATAACCACCTCTCAAAATTGATACCGATTATTTTATCAGAACGAAAATAATTTTAAAGTTGATCTTGCGGCAAAGGCCAAGGTTTGTGCGAGTTTTGAACACCTACCGAAATTTATGCAATTGCAATTCTAACAAATTGGCGAGCTTGTTTTCCGACAAAGAACTTAGTCAAATAAAGCTGGGAAGGATAGTTGGTTAAAATGTTGACGAACGATAATTTCTAAATTTTACCGACAAGTTTGATTGCAATATCAATTTCGCACACTCTGTAATATTCTTTTAAATGAAAACTCACACCAGTGCGAAAGGGCATAAACTTTAAAATGCCTTCATATTTTTCGCTGTAGAGGTTATAAATCTGCGAAAATGATGGGTAGATTTTGAAATAACTGAAATTTTGATGTAATCTTATCGATATATTTTTTGTCTTCTTTATTGGCAAATTGATGCGAGAACAATAGGATGTTTATGTATCTTCTTTCATCGCAATAGAGTTTTATTAAGAAATCTGTGTTCTTTGATAAAACTTCATAAACGGGAATCTTATTTATTTCTTTGTATAGTTCTTTCTTCTCAAAGACAAGAGTTTATATTAACACCAATCTCTTGACTATTCTATGGCTTTCTTAACAAAAAAAGAAAAGCTTTAAGGTAACTAAAAATCATAGAAAATTATTAAAAATTTGCGGCATTGTCGGGCTTGTCTCCAATATTTTCTGTCAATTTACTTCATTTTCAATCACTAGGTAACGGATTTATGTTAACTTACGCTAATTAAACAACCAAATCGGCTCGATTCTTTTCTAATTAAAACTTTCGGCATTTAAACTTTCTCTCTGTCGGGTTTCTTTGTATTTCGAACTAATTTCTAGCCACAATTCCAACGAGGGAGACGTTGAAATTATGACAGATTTAACAAATATTTTTGAATTGTTTATTTAGTCTTTTCTGCATTCAAGACAGAGCCGTTGTGACACCCCAGATCTCGAACAAGGCAAAAAACGATAATTATTGTAATACGAAACAATTAAATAACCAGTACAGGATTCTTTATTCTATACCTTGTGTGCATTGTTCGTTCACTCTTGACAATTTAATGAGGCGGAATTTTATATCAGCTTTGTTCTAACTTGACTTCTATCGTGTTATTTGCAATGTTTTCGCAAATAATCTACCTGTTGTAGTTTCAAAGCCCCACATGTGGAGAAACTCCGGCGCAAACGACATAGGGAGGTGATAGTCTATTTTTATCTCATAAACGGTTTGGGTAGCGACTGTATATTAAAAGTCTCGCTTTTAAATATTAATGTCATTAGGATTAGCCGAAGTGCTAAAGAATAAACGAAAGAGACGGCAAGATTTATGAACAAAACAACCAATAAATACGCTGTCAAAATTAATTGACATCAAAAGCAGATTGTTCAAATTTCTCATAACGGGTCGGTATATCGTTAGCAGTTCCCTCAGGGGCCTAATTCCAATTTAATTCCTTGTTCACTAAACGATTCCGCTAATTTTTATTGAAACTGAAAAATCTTATGATATTTAGACGTCTAGCCGCTGTGTACAATACTGATAAGGTCGGTAGAACATAGCTTTGGACACAATTTTACGAAAGTCTACAATTTTCTAAAAGCTTGCGGCCGAGTTTGATCCGTTGGCTTTCGTCTTTTGGTTTAACATTCGCGGCGAAAACCACTTAGATTAAATTAGTTATTCTGTGCATCTGTTGTAAGCATTATAGCATGTTCTTTGATCTGAAGGGGGAAGGAGAGAGAGAGAGACAGAGACAGAAAGAGAGAGAGAGAGAGAGAGAGAGACACACACACACACACAGAGCTAGCTCTGATGTTGATCAGCTGGTGTTGGTGCTAGTGTGTTAGTTAATGTTGGTGCTGATAATGGTGTTGATGTTAATGTTGGTGCTGATGTTGATGTTGATGCTGGTGTCGATGTTGGTGCTGTTTGTGCCGATGCTGGTGATGGTTTTAATGTCGATGTTGGTGCTGATGTTGGTGTTGATGTTGATGTTGGCGCTGGGCTGATGTTGGTGCTGCTATTGATGTTGATTCTGGTGCTAGTGTGTTAATGTTGGTGCTGGTGCTGATGATGGTGTTGATGCAGATGCTGGCGATATCGCTGATGTTGGTGCTGCTAATGATGTTGGTTTTGATTCTGGTGCTAATGCTATGTGTCTTGTGTTGCGCTTGTGTTCCTTCGGTTCACACTAGATGTATCTTGTTTTGCGCTTGTATTCCCTCGGTTCACACTAGATGTGTCTTGTGTTGCGCTTGTGTTCCCTCGGTTCACACTAGATGTGTCTTGTGTTGCGCTTGTGTTCCCTCGGTTCACACTAGATGTGTCTTGTGTTGTGCTTGTATTCCCTCGGTTCACACTAGATGTATCTTGTGTTGCGCTTGTGTTCCCTCGGTTCACACTAGATGTGTCTTGTGTTGCGCTTGTACTCCCTCGGTTCACACTAGATGTTTCTTGAGTTGCGCTTGTGTTCTCTTAGTTCACACTAGATTTTTCTTGTGTTGCGCTTATGTTCCCTCGGTTCACACTAGATTTTTCTTGTGTTGCGCTCGTGTTCCCTCAGTCCACACTAGATGTTTCTTGAGTTGCGCTTGTGTTCCCTCAGTTCACAATAGATTTTTCTTGTGTTGCGCTTGTGTCTCCTCAGTTTACACTAGATTTTTCTTTGTGTCGCTAGTGAGAAGCAGATTAAAGCGAGCAAAATGAAGTACGAGTCAACGAAAGTCAAAAACATATTTTAATAGCAGGTCATTCTGAATATCAAATATAATAACAGTAAACTTTAACGTTAAGTGTAAATTCGTACATTCCATAAATCCAGTATTGACAAAAATGTAAATTACAGAATGTCAGTGCCGCGACTCAACCGAGAAGTCTTGTTTGGCGGTGCAGTTCATGTACTCATTGTCCTGTAATATTAACCGTACTATATATGTGTAATAATCTCATGCCACCAGCTCGATATTGGCTGCTAATACAATGGCAACGTCTCGCGTACTGCTTGAAACGTGGGAAGTAGTACGATGGAAGAACAAGGAGATATCTGGGTGCATTGGAAACAGAAAAGTCCTTGAAAATGGCGACAGCGTTAACGAGGCTCTGATGTAAAGGTAATACTGGCACAGGGATCTCTAACGTTTTCTTCGAAGTTTGCAGCTGTTTAGTCCCTGCCTGATCCCTGCCAGAATGATCTTGTTATCGTAGTTCGACCGACTCGTTTTTCTACTTTGTAACCCTACTGCAAGTTCTACCTGGCTTTGTAACCCAACCTCAAATTTCCGACGAGAACCGAGCGCGAAGTGCGTGCGAGTTACGAAGCCGAAGG
>JANVCK010039896.1:0-12884 GCA_026546655.1 Epizoanthus illoricatus | reverse complement strand
TCTTTTTATTTTTGTTGCACGACTCTTACTGAAACTCATTTATATCTAGCATTAAACTGGATCACGTACAGAATAATCCCAGATTAATACCGAATCAATGAAAGAAAATGCTGAAACTCAACTGACTACCTACTACCTAGGGTATACCGTATAGGCCTGCAGACATTCAGCTTTCAAGTTCAATCATTAAATCAATCTCATTTACTCTGCTAAAAATTAATAATACTAATAACAATTACTTACCACACTGCTGAAATCTGACATACACGTCTTATTCGAAGGCGTAGGGAGGGATCCAGGCTTTCCCACTCAGTTTTACGAGGCCCTTTTTGCATCTTGTTGCAGCTCAAAGAATCGACAAAAGACTTGGAAAAATATAAATGTTGCAAGAAAACTGGGCACGAACTGCAACCTCGTTCCCAGGGCCATCTTTGGCGCGCGGATGGCCCTGGGAACGAGGTTGCACGAACTGGGAACCAGTCTCCAACCAACCCTGAGAGCGCGCTAAGGCTTTTGGGATTAAACACAACCAAAATGGCGGCCGTCGATGAGGAAGAACTTTCGAATTCTCAAACTGAAATTGTGGCACATTTTCAGGTACGTTTAAATTTATTTCATTGACAATATGTTCTGCTTAACCTTCACTACAAAATATGTGTTATAGCTTATGTTTCGGTGCATTTCTTCTAGGATATTACTGGTATCGAAGATATGGAAAAATGCCGGAGAGTTTTGGAACAACACGATTGGGACATTGTTGTAAGTCGGGTTAATGTTATTCCAAAATTTTCAAACAGTTTTCTTGCGAATATGTTGAATAATATGTTTTTCATTTTTAGGCCTTGTAGTTTTTCATATACTAATTGACTGATTAAAAGTATAAAACCTTCATGTTATTTAACTTGCTTCCGGAGACGGAGTGTCAGGCACGCGCCAGTGAAGTGAAAGCAAGAACCCGGCTCATACAACGTTCTTGGTATTTATTGAAAATGAAAACAAAATTTAAGAATACCAATATTTAATACTCTATTCCAACAGTGTTTATGCATACGCCGTCCAATTCCTCTTTCAGGAGAGAAACGCCAGAGAGCAGTGTTCCTGCAAAGAGGACCGAACGTATTTAAAAAGAAATATATTACATCTTTTTGTAGTGAATATGATGTAGTTCTCAAATCATTTTAATTTAATGTATAGCTTGAATTTTGTTATTTTGTTGACTTTTTTCCTTTGTTACTTTTCATGATGTTTTAGTAACAAATTAAAATATTCCTGGAATATGTAATGTAATGAAAGAATGTTATGCACCTATCAATGTTAAGCCCAGGGGGGGGGGATGGGGGGAACAAGGGATGGGAATTTGACAGTGTACTACAGTACATGTCACTAAAATACAGCTAAGTATGGTGATTTTACCAAGATTTATCTGAATTTGTTGTCCCAAGGGAGTAGCTTTCAATTTTGTTTGGATAAAAATGCCAAATTCCCACTCCCACCCTTTGCCCAACCCCCCCAGGCTTAACATTGGTAGGTGCATTATAAACTTATGGATGCACTTATTAGACTGACATATTTGAAGCAGTTTTTTTTATGTGGATTTCCTATTTTTGAAGTATCTATTTCTGTGATTGTTTTGATTTATTATTTCAGTTCATCATAACCACATATTATTCCTTCTGAATTTAAACAAGTTTATCTCCAATTTAATACTCCCATAGTTTCTACTTAGGGGTGTTAGAAAATGGAAATGCTAAATATGCTTAATGTCAGCCATAATGTCAAAACATTTTATGATTGTAGACTATTCTCAGTAAAATACTATGTAATTTTTTCCTTAAGATCCACTCTTCAAAGACCCCCCCCTCTCTCTTAACATCCAATGGACATTAAGCATTAGCATTTCAATTTATTTCTGACGGCCCCTTATTTAAACTCAAACTATTTTAGTTTCTTGTTATAATAAACAAATTTGTGATAGCTTTCCATGGTATGTACTCTTATAGACCACTTTTTTCTGCCATTTCATGGTCGAAATTTGTTGCGGATTCACTTGGCTGGCGCTGTGTGAATCCACAACATTTTGACCATTCAATAAAAAACATGGTCTATAGGAGTACATACCACAGAAAGCTATCACAAATGTGTTAAGTATATATTACTTTAAATTAAAATCAGTATATATATACCATAAAATTATAAACTTATTGTAATCTACCATGTCATCAAGGTCAGAAATTGAATGGGAAGAGAATGCAGAACAAGCAAAACAGTATCATCTCTGTAGCAAAAAATAACAATTTATTGGTTCTGGTACTGTTAGTAGTAAATTTTGCCAAATTTCTTTCTTATTAAAATTTTGAGATATTTTATTTGAAATTGGCAGAACAAGATTTGCAAGTAACGTAAAATTTTATAAAAAATTTTACACAATTTAGTGAGTTTATTGTTATTAATTCATTTACAGACAGCAGTACAGGACACTCTAAATGAGGCTGATGGTAATCCTCTGGTGTTCCACCCAGAAACTGATGAGCCACTAGAAGATGACATGGATAGTGATGAGTCATCAACAGAAATCAGTCATGGGACAGTAGATGTACAAAGACCACACATGGTATAGTAGCTCAGCCTCTATGCATAGCACATTTTCATAAATTAACCTTTTCTGTCCCAAACACAACAACAACATTTAACAATTATAATTATTGTAATGTTCTTATTGTGCATTTGAACATTATCTCAAAATATGTACTTGGGCAGTATAACTAAGAGAAATTGAAAAGCAAATCTGTATTAACAGTCACCATGCGATTGTTATAAAACAGGTTACTTTGTAATTTAGTTTTGTCAGGGTTGCCATGGTCAGGAAAAAGTCAGCCTGAGGGTAAAACATCTTTTGTTAAGGTCAGGGAGTTCTGCATCAAGTCAGAGAAATTCTAAATTCCTCATCACATTCTGGGAAAAATCAGGGAATTTTATATTTTGGGGTCCATATTGCATTTTAGATTTAAAAAATTCTTGGGGCAATGCCCTAGAAGCTTAAGCCTCAGTTAGGTGCTCCAAACATGGATTTCTCTTGGAACAGACTATGAATGACAATGGATAGGGAGTATAAAGAGAAATAGTTTCCTTATATGGACAAAATAATGCATTATGTAACCCTCTTTGTTATTACGACAATTAAGAGTTTATTACTGTGAAGTGACAGAGTCCAGTTCATTGTGGTTCTGGTTCATTATATCAGTTAATTTTGCAGTGTTAATTCTGTCCTGTGTACCAACTTGTATGTGCTCTAGTTACCATGGTTGATATTATATTACTGTGGGCCTGAACCCGCCACTGCTGTTGCTGTGTTGTGTATTGATATGGGCTGGAGGGAATATCAGGAAATTTTCTTTCAGCCACATCATGCATGGTCAGTGAAAATTATTTTGTGGTCAAGGAAAAGTCCAGGAATTATTTAGATCATCCAGATGAGTGGCAACCCCATTATTTTTCAGATTTTTAATAGGGTGTGAATAAATTATCAGTATACAAATGAGAATGTTCTAGTACAGTGGAATTACATGTATGGCTTTATGTTTTCTCCATGTGTTGAGAAATTATGGTATGTATCACTTAATTTTGAAAGGCACTATGATCATGACTCAAAAAGTTAATTAAAATATTTATATTGTATACTATGTGCATCTGGTTCTAAAACCATTCAAATTCTTGTTTGCAGGGATGGTTCCACTTGTTCTTCTCAGTTGTTTTACTACCATTTAACTTCACATCAAGTATCTTTAAAGATGTATTTAGGTTTATTGGTAAGTTGATCTGTATTCTCCAGATATACAGTCATTATTTTATAATTTTAAAAGCACTAGTCTCTGGTAATATTGTATCTTGTAACTCTAGAGCTAGGATAGAGGCTAAATAAAATCATCAAAGCTTCATTGAGATTTTAGAACAAACCTTGAAACCTTTTATCACAAGCAATGAAAGCCATTTTTTCAAAGAATAAAATTTCCCTGTTTTACCAAAAAAGTATTATTGCACACCAAAATATCTTTAGCAACACTTCATGTATAGTCTCTTCAGGTAAAATAACTTACAGCTACCGTGCTAAAAATGTTGTTAGTTTACTTAATGCTTAGCAAATTCTCCATGGTCACATGTATCAATCAGAGAACATTTTATACATAAGTGAAACATACTTTTACTCTAATTCAAAACCTAAATTTTAGCTTCCTTTTATATTCAACATAAAAAATTCTCTTTATGTAGTTTTATTTCTCAACCATTGTACATTGTAATTTTATAGAATTTTAGTAGTAAAATATTGTAATTTTATAACAATGAAAAAATTTAATTCAAACTTCTAATTCGTATCTGAAGAGCCCTACAGGGAGATAAAATATTACCATAAATTGCCATTACCATTGCCATTACCATTACCAATGTCTGTTATCATAGTATCCTTTTGTGCACAACAATAATTTAAAGATTATAAAAAACCTTAAAATTAATATATTCAGTGACATACATGCAATTTGGGGCACTGTTTTGTCTAACATAGGATACATGGAGGGTGGATGTCAGGTTATGTACTCCACTTCAAAACAAAAACAAAACAGAGAGAATATTTTTATGTGAAATTATTGAATGGCACATAAACATGCCAACTTTGAAGAAGCAAGTGAGTAGAAAAATATGGTTCAGAATAAAATCATGAGAAAAAAATAGTGCTCAATGTCTCTGGTAGCATTAAAGGTGAGAGTTCAGGATTCTTCCCAAACATCCCAGAATGATACAGTGCCTTGAGCGCTATGCTATGCAAGCTCTGTTGTTGTGAAAATTGTAACACTATTGCTATTGATATTTTATGCTTATCTCCAACCTCTGGCATGTTTTCTATATAGGACCCTAGAGTTGAAACTGTTTGGTGGGTTATTACAATAAATAAGCCCATTTTGGCTTTCTTATAATTATAATAATTATAATAGTAATTATAATATTAATAATAATAATTGTTTCTAAGGCATATTAGTGGCTGCATATCATTAGAATACTAGAGCGCGCTGGAATTCTGTCTACTGACCTTGCTGGCATCTATCTTGGGCTAATACACTGTACAATCAGTGCACAAGTACTGCTGTGCCACATGGGCCACCAGCCTCCCTGGTTACCTCAGGATTAAAATTTAATTGGTCCAGAAATGAGCCGTGTGGATCTTGTATCCTCAGACTCTCTACCATTTCGCCCTCTTGCTATCTAACTGTTGCTGGCTGGACAAGCAGAGAGAAGAACTTTGGCATAACTTTTTAACAAAAATAATATGCAACTGGTCTCACAACTGATCTTACACCACCTCCTACCTCCCTCGTATTCACAGTGCCATAACTGTACTTTGCATAATAGCTCTAGCTTTACGTTGCCCAAATGTCATACAAACAGCTACAAAATTAGTTTTTTTCCTAGCCATGGCATTTGATAGCACTAGAGAGAATTAGGGTACTTTTTTAAAAACTCTTTACATTTATTGACTTTATTACTATTACATGTAATGATGATTGTGTAAGATTTTTATTAATTAGTTACATACTGTAGTTATTAGTTACATGTATCATATGTTATCAATAGGATTAGGATTACTTAGGATTATAGACTGGATTACTTCTAGTCTATACTCACTGGAAGATATAAATTATAATTATACCTTTACTACAAGATACTCACTAGATACCACATTTGACATGCCCGCTCAAAATTTTGCTTCTGATTCTTTGGATCAGAGGATACAATAGATATCTGCAGTGGGGAGATGTGTCCCAGTTGACACGAGGAGTTTAATTATTTACAATTTATTCTTAACAATATTATTTAGTACACAAAACATCTAGTACTCCATTGTGGTCCATTATTAAATGATTTATTTTTTATATTATTTCATTTCAGTTGGTGTCTTGTTTCCGGGTGTTTTACAACGTAAGTACCCTTACTTTTATCCAATGATTATGCAATGTCATTTCAAATGAAGTTGTTTGTTTTTGGCTATTTGTACAAAGAAAGAGTACCTAATTTTCAATTTGTATTAAACGTACTTACTCTAACAGTTGTATTGAATGTTAAATGTAAAACCCTTTCAGCCCCAAGAATGACAAATTGCATTGCTTTAACTCTCCTCACTGTCAGTCTTCATCCATTTGTAATAAAACAGTTTGGAAGAACTTTGAGATTAATCTAAGAAAATTTGGTGTTTCTGATCAGTTTCTGTACATTTTCATTGCCAACCACTTATTTTTATTTTGAAATTATAGGGAGACAATATGTTATAGTGACTGGAGTTGAAAGGGTTAATGTTTTCAATTCTGACTTTTTGTTTGTGATTTTAGTGGCTTTGAAGAATTTCCTTGAGGTCATCAAGCATATTTTTTGTTTATGTTCCTTTCTTGTTTTCAGCCCGCACCACACCTGTAGAAGATGTACTGGCATTTAAAGATTCATTTGAGAAGAAACATGGTAGTGTTCATCCAACATTTTACCAGGGCAGCTACAGTCAGGTGAAGGAAGTTTGAATTCAGTGACTGTAAATATCCTCAGATAAGCTAAACCTTAAACTTTTGAATCTTAAAGCAAAATAATATTCTAACCGTTATCTACAAATACATGTACAACATATAGATATATAACAAATACCTACAAATACCTTAGTTAGTTTTAAGCCACACCCCAAACTGTTGACATGATTTTCTTCCAGAAAAGTGTGCCCTATCCTATCCATTAAGAAATCAAATGTGCGAAGGTATATGAAGCTATATAATGAATACCAAGTCAGAAATCCTAAATTTTAAAGGATAATTGTGTCTTGCATGAAGATTGAATGGGAATGAGAATTATAGTATTATACATGTACATTTGTATTAATATATTACAGACTGAGAAACATTGGACTAAATGTTAGCCTTGGCTTGGAAGAAGCTTTGAGAAGTTGAAGAAACTACCTCTTTAATTAAAATTACACACAGTAAGCATTTGATTTCATATTTTTGTCAGGCTCTAAATGATGCCAAGAAAGAGCTGAAATTCCTGTTGGTCTACCTGCACTGTGAAGATCATGAAGACACTTATCAGTTCTGTCGGTAAGTGAGCAAAATGAACATAATAATAATAATGATAATAATAATAATAATGATAATAATATTAATAATAATAATAATAATAATAATAATAATAATAGGTTCTTAAAAATGCATAAACCAAAAAATCTCTGTGCTTTTTACAAGGATAAAATATCATAAAAATATTATGGGATAACAAACATGGTACTATCATGAATCTCAGATTCAAAGATTCAGAAGTTTATTGAATGAGTCACATTTTTATTCACAGTTTACTGTTCTTCTCTTATTGTCTCAAGCTGGTGGGCTCATATTTTAGACACTCGGACATGTCTCAGCTAGTCTCAGATTGTATCATTCAATATCTAAAGTACTCCTAACTTTGCCTTTAAAAAATGAATGTGCCAGGGTTCCCAATACATGTACATGAAAAAGCATGAGGCCGCTTCAGCCAAGTGTTTTATTTATAATAAATGTTTTGCATATTTGGAAAGTCCTAAAAAAATACAAAGTGTTCATGAGTTTTGAAATTGCTTCTTAAGTGAACTGAGTCTTCACAAGTAGTCCACAAGTGAATGTTCCAGTAAGTAAACATAATTTTTTTAAAGTGCATTTCTGGACAGACAGGTATGAAAGTGAAGTGGTACAAATAACATTACCAACTGGACACCTTTTCAATGTGACACTTAGCCCATTTCAGACATCAAACTTTTCATGTGACTGTGTAACTTTTAAGAATTAAAGTGCTAATGAGCTAGAACAATACATTTAGCTTATTTAATTAGTATTAGGTTTGGTGCATGGAAAGTACAACATCTGAAACTGGCCTTTAATAGTTGTGTATTGTACATGTACATGTGGCAGATCACACTTATTAAATTGTCCTTGGTTGGAAGTACATGTACGTAAAACGTGTAGTTGTAAAAATTTTCAATATAAGTTCTGTGAATACATACACAAAGAAATACTTTTTATTTATTTATTTTATATGGGTTGTTTTTTCCAGAGACACAATGACTAACCCAGGCTTCAGAGAATATGTGAATGGTAACATGCTCTTCTGGACTGTGGACAATAAATCTGCAGAAGGAGGCCAAGGTAAGTACTGTGGTGTGTTTCTGCCGTGACAGTATCATAGCAAGCATACAGGCAGACAAAGCAAATGCCTCTTCTAAAATTTGCCATACAAGAAAATGAAACTTATGTGTTCAGTAGTTCTTAATATGCAAGGGAAAATGCATTTGAAAAATTCTGTCTAGATGTTAAAGCTTTGATTGAAAATGCCCTCAAAATACTGGAAATGCCATTTTCAAGAACCTCGTGCCTTCAGTGCTCATTCATACTTTGCCTCATCTAAATTTTAAAGTTTGGCTATGGTACTGCATATTGCAATATATCATAATTTTGGAATCCCAACCTAAATACATGTATGTTAGGTACCATATGACATGGAAATTGTTGTGGGATTTTCATTTTACAGAACTGATAAGTTTGAAGATTTTCTGATTGTGTGGGATATACTTTTTAGGATAAATTTGGAAAAATCGATTTTATCCTTGGCAAAGTCATTTTTGGCAAACTTTTGCAGCAAAAAATATATTACCCTAACCACTCAAAAACAATATGAAATTACAAATGCAAATGCATACTGCCATTGGTAGTACATTTTACAGTACAAAAATGCAGCATTTTCTAAAATTTAAATATTTTCTTTGATTTTTAATCAGACAAGAGATATGGTATACAATGCAAAGAAATGTAGTGTTTTACTAAAAACAATAATTCTCCTTCAATTCAATACAAAGAAAATTTTGCAAAATATTGGTAGTTATTTTTGTGTTGAAGAATAACAGGCATTTTATCATGAGGAACTAACAATTTGTGTAGATTAGAACAAAGTATCAATGTCACATATTTCATCAACAAGAGGATACTTAACATTTACAAACATTTGGTGTTGAATCAGGGGAGGTACATGTGCATGTACATGCCACACTGGTGTGACCATTACATTGTACATGCCAAAAACTACATAACATTGTATTATGGGAAGCTTGTGAAAACGTCATTACACCATCTTTCCTTCAGTTTGCTGTGTATGGCACAAGTGATACCCCATTTCAGGGCAAAAATCTCAAAAACCCTAACTCCACAGTGGGTGGCACAAACCTGTGTAGGCAACGTATAGGACTACTCCCCCCTCCTAGGACTGTAGTAATGTCAACTGTCTGTCTTTCTGTTCAGTATCACAGGCCTTGCGTGAATCAACATATCCATTTCTGGCTCTGATTTGCCAAAGAGATAATCGAATGACAGTTGTGGGAAGAATGGAAGGTGAGTGCTAAATTGGAGGAGGGTCTGAGACCACTTGAACATTCCACTATGTATCAAGTTCAATGAAGCAGTTTCTATAGGTGTTTACAGTAGTTTATGGGTTTGACCTTCATTTAATGAGATGTTGTATAGTACATGAAATGCTGACATACTAACATGCCAGAGAACTTGGTTTGTTCAGGGAATGGCCCATTTACAAAGTCCAGAATGTAAATTTCTTTGACAACTTAGGGCACTTTCTGTCTGTTGGGTTTAGCCAGGCCCATCAGCCATTTCGCAAATGGAACATAGTGACTATTGGAACTGGTTCTGGCTAGACTAGTCCTGCTCATGGATTAGAGCCATGCAGTTACATGTAGACTCCCATTCCTGGGCGCAGGAAGTTGGCTAGTTTTGGTGGGAAAGTTGCTTGACTTTTCCATTTGTAACGGCCAGAACCAGCTCCCTCAGGCATGCCAGATGCAGCAAATGGAAAGCACCCTTAGAAATATTGTGATGTTAAAGAAACAAGGAAATAAAATCCTTGTGTTGGGAACAAAACTTGTATACAAATGAACTACTGGTGCAAAAAGACATTAAGAAAATTTAAGTGGAACATATTCTAATTTTACAGTCATTCACATTACATGCATATTTTCCTGGATCTGCACCTGACACGAGGCTTCTTGCTCATGATACCAGTTCTTACAGGTTTAAGGAATAGTTTTCAGCTCTTAAGTGTCAGCAGTCAGAGGCCTTACTGGGTGAGCTAACTAATGTATCCGCAATTATAATGCTGCCATTTGGGTATGCCCACACTGATAGCTTTATTTTGCTTACTACAGGGTTAATGACCGTGGATCAGTATATTGCAGTATTGGCACGACTGATGGCGGACAATGAGCCTGCCTTGGTGGCTGCAAGAGCCGAGAGGTACTGTTTCCAATTTGCATGCTTGGCATGTGCATCAGGGTGCTGCAAAATTGTATCAATAACTTTCCATTAAATGTTTCACAATGAATTAAATTATGTACATGTACTATTAGAAGTAGATGAAGTTCTTTGGCAGGGATATAAATTTAAAAAGGCTGTTATATGGCATAATTATTAGGTGCTGACCATGCTATCTTGTTTACAGTCAGTTAGATTTGATGATTATAAAATTTCTGAAATCTGTACTTTTTCCTGACTTTAAACAATTGTCAAGATTTTTTTCTAACTTTATAAATTTACGTGTTGGCTTTCGTAGTAACAACATGACATTCCACAATGCAGCAGAATCATAATGTTCACTTTATAACCAACAGGCCTTGTGAATTGTGGCATAGTACATCAAGATTCTCTGGTCTGTAACTACTGAAGCAGTGCATTGTGGTACATGTAGTGGTCCTTGACCAAAATAATTTTGATGTACTGTGTCATAATGCATAAAGCCCATTGAAGTATTTAAGTTATGTTCAGAAACAATAAGTTTTATTTAACCTATCCTAATACTCAGGCTTGAGCGAAGCACAAACCAAGTCATCAGAGATGAACAAGATGCAGCATATATGGAGTCCCTTCAGGCTGATCAGGAGAAGGTAAACTGTAAACTTGACCTTCAGGGTGTATAATATAGTCTAGGTGAGAATGCATGAGTGTGCCCAAATGGTAACCCCACCCTAGAGGATTATACTTAGGATTAGTAGCATTGCATGTAGGTGTAGGTTCATGGCTAGAGCTGGAGGACGTACACTCATGCATCCTCACATGGAGTACTTGCCACCGTACCTTTGATGCCCAAGTACTTTTACTCTTGGTTTGCATATGACGTTATAGCCGTCATGTTTGTGTCCCTTAACAGTAGAGTTGTAATTACTTTTAATTAATTCTTTTGTTCTGGACACAAACATGACTACCATGCCCTTTGTCATTTGAATCTGTGGGGATAGAGTGAAAACCAGAAATATGTACCCATGATAATGTTGTGATGGGAAATGTAAAGTTAAGTAACAAGAACAGTCATACAGTTCAGACTGTTGTAGTCAGTAATATTTGAACGTAACGTTTATTTCCTCAACTTCAGGAGAGACGCAAACAAGAAGAAGCAAAGAGAAAGAGGGAGGCAGAGGAGGCCATTAGGCAAAAAGAACTGGCCATACAAAACAAGTTAGAGGTACAAAAAAGTTGTTTAAAGAAGTTTGCTAGGAAATTGATGTGTGTTTGTAATATACATAAGACAAGTCTGTAATACAGCAAGCATACTTTGGTTAGCTTCTTTTGGCAAGTTACTATTAAATACTATTCAGCTAAGTTAAGTTGAACCTAAGTCAAAGCTAAGCAAACTTAAGAAAATTCAATTACTGTAACTGTAAGTCATTTATGTTTTGTCAAGTCAAGCTAACTTGAACAAAGATAATCTCAGTTAAATTAAGCTAAACTAGCCAATGTTTAAAGGGAACCCCGGTTTGCAGGTTGTTTAACCAGTCAGAGTGCACCATAAGCACTACTTGCTGGTTGGGTATGCACTAATTATAATTATCATCAACAACTACAACATGAACAGTCTT
Organism: Epizoanthus illoricatus; assembly: GCA_026546655.1. Taxonomy (NCBI): domain Eukaryota; kingdom Metazoa; phylum Cnidaria; class Anthozoa; order Zoantharia; family Epizoanthidae; genus Epizoanthus; species Epizoanthus illoricatus. Next base: position 922 of record JANVCK010039896.1, on the reverse strand, counting down.
ACATTTCTGGGCAGTAAGGGATATTTCATTTATTACTGCCTGGGGAGTCAGCAAAATAATGGGGGTTATGTAGTTTTGAAATGCTTTGTAGGGGGATATTATTATATTATTATTATATTGAAGTTAACAGTACTAAGTGTTAGAAGTATAGTAATAGGCTTTAAAAAAAGGGGCCGGCTTGTGAAATTTTGTTCCGTTGTAGAGGGGGGTTGGATAAAATTCAAAAGCTCAACTTGAAATTTTGCCTCCCCAGCCGTAATAAATGAAAGCTCCCTAAACAATGTTTCTATGTGATAATTTGTTGCAAGTGTGTGTGTGTGTGTGTTATGTGTGCAGGCAATTGCCCGCGAACGGGTGCAGAGGAAGGCCAGGTTACCCGAGGTACCAGATGCGGCTAATCCTGACAGTGTTCGGGTTATGATCAAGTTGCCAGATGGCACACGGATGCAGAGACAGTTCCTCAAATCCCACACACTACAAGTAAGAGATTCTTTTTCAGTTCCATTTTCACATCATCTTCCATGAAATCGTTGAGAGAGATTGAGGTAAACTCTAGATCAGATCAGATGTGACTAAAACGTTAATAATAATATCCAAACAAGGTGCGCAAGAGTCTAGTCTGAACGCAGAAGTAGGTTGTTACCTGACCAATATTCCTTGAATGTTTTGTTATATAAGTCCCAAACTATTCAAGACTATAATTATTTCAATGAAAATAGGCTTTTCAGGGAAAGTACATTTATTATACCAAGGGGGCGTGAAGATTTAACAGGTTTAAAGCAAATATTTGTAGCCCCCTCTTTAGGTTTCAGAAAATATTTCAGACCCCCTATTTGTGTCTAACAAAATTTCAGGGGGGGGGGGGGGGGGGGGGGGGGGGGGGGGGGGGGGGGGGGGGGGGGGGGGGGGGGGGGGGGGGGGG
>JANVCK010039785.1:0-12884 GCA_026546655.1 Epizoanthus illoricatus | reverse complement strand
ATGTAATTTGCGCTTTATAAATGTTAATTATTATTATTATTATTATTATTATTATTATTATTATTATTATTATTAATAGTAATATTATGATTAGCCCCTAAATCCTGGTCAGCTCTGTAGTTTCTTCGGTGAACCTGACATCTAAGTTAAAATCTGGACTTGTATTATAAGTGATCCTGAATGTATTTAATGAATTTCGCTGTTCACCGTTTAATAGAACGGGTTCTCTGTTCTAACAATTTCAGATTAATCGAACAACGTCAAACAAAAGTAGTTTATTATAACATGTTCAGTTACAGTGTTGATATACAAAATACTATGGTATTGATCAGTTTAAGTCATAAAAATGATCTTACAATTTTCTACATTTTACTACGCGAATTTTAACTTTGCATTAGTCCTTGGAATTAACAATTCTACGACAAAGCGATTTAAACATTGCGCTCGTTTATAACACGCGCAATTTAAATTAATCATTTAATACTTTTTATGAGACCTCGTTTCTCTAAAACTATTTCATGCAAAGTGTCTCTCAGTCAACTAATATTATATTCTATATCTTTCACTCCGGCTTTGAAAGCAAAATGAGTGTATATATTTGTTCAATATTACAAGTTCATAAAACATTTTATAACAAACTCTGAGCTCTGCTTGTTCTTTGTGACTCTCTAGGCCATCTCCTTGCTATCGTCATTATTGTTATTGTTGTTGTCACTGCTACTGTTGTTGTTGTTGTTATTGTTATTGACAACTTCATGCGTATATGCATGTCTTCTGAGATCAACTTTGCGATAAAAAGCCCGTCTACATATACGGCAAGCGAAAGGCTTGAAACCTGAATGCTTTCTGCTGTGAGTAATCAGGTTTGAAGACTGACTGAAGGCTTTTCCACACTCCACGCATTTGTGAGGTTTTTCACCAGTATGAATGTATGTGTGTTTCTTCATGTCCGATTTCTGGTGAAATCTCTTGCCACAATATTCACAAGGAAAGGGCCGAGTGTCTGAATGAATCAACATATGCGTTGAAAGTGTCGACGAACGCTTGAAGGTCTTGGAGCATTCTTTACACTCGAATATTTTCTCATTGGTGTGAATGTTTTTATGCTGTTCTAGGCTCACTGAGTGCCCGAACGTCTTGCCGCACATGTCACAAGCATATGGTCTCCTTCCTGAGTGCGAACGTCGGACATGTACCTCCAAACCGTGAGGGGTACTGAAAACTTTCTTGCACTTAAGACATCCAAATGTCTCACCCGCATGGTCTGTCGGCGGTTTCTTTTTCGGCGTTGCACCAGGCTGTGCTTTAGCTTCAGGATGTCGCGGAGAAGGTCTCATTAACAGCTTCTCTTCGTCCTCGAGTGACGTGGGAAGCGTGGCTGGAAATGTATTGGCGAGAATTGTTGGCGCCCAGAATGGAAGCGCGAACGCCGCTCCGGCTGTTACCCCAGGAAAGAAAGTAGGATCGTGGCCTGATATACGAACGTAAGGTGCAGCCAGGAGATAGGGGTTGTACATCTCATGAACCATCTGACCAAAAAAGGCTGGAAATCTCATGCGATCATCTACAAACGAAAATCAAAAATCGTCGTTAACAATCAATTACTTATAAGTTATTAATGTGCTCTGCTTTTGTTAAGCATTTCATTTGCGAGGTGTGTTTTCCCAACTTGCTTGATCAAGTGTGAGTGATAAAGTACTTTGATCACCGCCAAATGCAAACATTTGAACGTTTTTACCCCAAGCACACAATATTTGCTAAAGTTTCGATATTTCACTATGTAAACCATTTTAGAGGACTTACTAAAACGCTTCTTCAGAATTTGTAAAGAATGTTTGTCTTTGATTTCTGTACAACAACAAATTCTGTGAACGGCGCCAATCCGAAAGTTCACATGAATTTAGCAAAACGACAATTTAATTTTTAACACATTAGTCTTTCTGGTCGTTTTATTGCAAAACTTCTATGTTTTTCTTGTTCACTGGCAAATGAAAAAACCGCAAAGAAATATTAACAAAATACTCGATCACACGGATTTCCTTCGCCAACTAAATTTCCTTCACACAAAAATTTCATTTCAATGCGTAGCGATTGTACCCGAACAAGAAGACCGGTAAACGAATCACTCCGCTTATTTCCTCTTCTTTCACCGACTTTTCTTTTCTGTTTAAACCTTCAATTCCCTCGTTTTCAATTAGATTTACTGAACAATTCTGTAGGAGGTTCTTACCGTCTTCGCTTTTTTAATAAAGGCAACACAGAGCAAGTGAATTCACTGTTTGAACAATGAGACTCCAGCGAGTTAAACATGTAGCCTTTGTGGTATTGTTAGAGTTTTCTTCAGCTTAATTAATTTTTATTTACATGTCACTGTTTTGTGGTCATAATCTTTCGAGTACAACAACGACTGAGTGAGAGATTCGTTTACGTTATTAGTAATAACCAAAATCGCACTGGATTTTTCTTTATATGTTTTGCGATTTGTTTGTAGATTGAGAATTGCTCTGCAGACAATTTGCAGAGTTCCCCTTTTATTTACACAATCTCTCTATTGGGAAACCGCATCATTTCCTGTGGTCTTTATTATAGCAATCGCAAGTTCTGATTTCCGAAATTAAAACTAAAATCCGAAAACAGAAGTTCTGCATATTAAATTCATAAAGTAGTTGTCCGTATTCCTAGATATGGTTGGTTTTGCTTTATAGCTATAAAATCGCGGTCACTTCTTTCTCGAGATTTACAAGATTTCCGTTGCTTTTATTTATTAATGAACTACGCTCGTTAGTTGTCTTACAATATCCTCTGATTTTTTAGATACGTAAAGCTTAGTAGTAACATGAAAAAGCAGATAAAAAAACTATAAACGGTTTACTTTTTTGCTTCTATAAAATGAAGATATTTTAGTTTAAGCTCAGTGGAAGATGAGAAATAAATGAGTTTGGCAAAACAACAGGAGCAATCACGTTTTGACTGTCGACACCAACGAAGCACAGATTATTGCAAACTAGCGATCGCTATCGCTGTTTAACTTTCGCTATAAAACCGTTACCTTGAATATGAAAATCTCGTGCCATCTCGGATGTTCTTATGCGTTCCGAGTTGTTCCAGTTGTTTGGTAGGATTACAGGTTTCTTTGCTGGCTTGTCTGGGGCTGTAAGATTAGCTATATCAAACGGACGGCTGGACCCTCTTGTAGTTTCACTTTCTTTGCCACATATCTTCTTATCAGTTGGCTCTAGAGGAAAGAAGTTAACTTGAACTTAAATTGTTGAAAATTTTCAAAGCAGGATTAACTCTCAAGAAGAAGACAAACTCAAATTAAAAATATTCAGTATGGACGCGGGCTACAATTATTTATGAATAATCACACACATAATATACAACTTGCAATCCGTACAGAGGAGTCAGGGCTGACTTCACAAACACCGATTTATTAACTGCCAAAAGACTATGCACACATACATGTGCGTGATTCGCAGTGTTTTTCATTTCTTATCTGCGATTTCTCTGGTTGGTTCATTTAACTCAACCACTATGTCGCAAGTTCCTATACATTTCTTTACAAAGACCTAAATATCTCTTTCAACTGATAAACCACTGAATACGTCTTTCAAGCCCGAAAAGAGCAATTTTGACCAACATACCCTCTAGTTTCATGCCCTCATGGCCAGTTGGTGAACAAATGTCTTTCGTACTAGGGGAGAGTACTCTGTTTTTTACGAGGAATGCCTTTGGCATGGTCGATATGAGCTAGTATCTAGGTACGGTTGAACTTGGCGCGAGATGAAATCTGAGCCCCTTTGAGTAGTGAATCGCTGATGTGATAATGAAGGCATTTTTTCTGTCACACAGGTTTTTATCGCCTAAAACCAACCCACCGCAAGCCGGACAAAACCACCTCTAGCGGCAGATGTCACAGGTGGATGTCATAGCAACAAAGGAGGCTATTTAGTCTAATGCGCATGTGCACTGGCACTCGGTACAGGTGTAATGAGCGGCTTATGATTAGCTTACGAAAGTCGCCGCTACCATTGGCCCAGAGCACTTCGAGTCTATTGTAAGACATATTTTCAGCCTCTTAATAATCTCAAACTATTGAAAAAATTATCGTTAGTGGTTTAATCAAACGCTTTCAATTGTTTTCCAGGCAGAAGAAAGACAATTTAGGGCAGCAGGTTACAGGCGTTTTGTTGGGACTAAAGATCGATATACGATCGATTAGCATGCAAGTGAAACAAGTTTTCACCGACACCAACGCTTTTCATTGAAACGCACCGGGTAGTTGATTTGAATTCGATCTCAGTTTCGCCAAAAGCTGCATACTGCTGTTTGAGTTTCTCGAAAAACAACCCAGCGTATTTCTGTTGACTTATGAATTATGAATGCCATTTATTTATTGGCTTAGTAAGCACGTAGCACGCGCCACAGCGCTCGGGCAGACCAATAAAACACTTAATAAACTATGTTTGGCTCAGTGAATGAGTACTCGCTTACCAGTGACGCTTTGTATTATAGTTTGGTAATAGTGATTGACAGGACAGAAAGTTGATTACGGTTAGATGACAGCGAAAACAGGTGCATACGACATCTTTGCAGCAATTTAATCGAATTACATCAGTCATTAATACTTCGGTACCAAGAAATCAAACTACAGTTTGTACGTTGTGCTGCGTTTTAACTTTCATAGAAAAGTGAGGATTAAATTTTGAAACTATTTGCATAGTCGCTAAAATTTGATGCTGGTAATTTTTAGCATACACATATCGCCGACATTTGCCCTAAAGTCATATTCTCAGCTAGCGGTTGTTGTTCGCTCTTTACCGACATGTCATATTTTACATATATGATTTCTTCTGCATTACTAAAAACTGCCGGCTTTCATTGTCTGCGTTGGAAACTAACAGACGAAAGTCTCATAGGCCCTTTGATTGGCAAAGGCTATCTTGGAGAATTTTTTGTCAAAATTTTTACGCCCTGTTGCTGAGTTGGCACCCTGAAAAATTAGAAGAAAACTCTGTAGTGAGCTAAAAGAATAACAGAGGACTTGTTCAAGTCATTTTATCTCAAAACATATTTCCATGAGGGCAACCAGCCAGTTGAATAATACATAATGTGTTTTTATTAAAATTAAATATTATGAAACGCTTTGCTGAAAATCTGCGTAGATAATTTTCTGTTTTTGATTTTGATTCGCTTCTCCGGAAAGCTATTAACAGCAAAATATATCAGTTTGTACGCATTTCTATGAAATAGACTTTTCGTATTGAGAGGAGCATGGGAACTCACCATACATTCTCGTTAGACCTATTGTTTACGATATGAGACGAAACGACTGTTTGAATTAATGTCCTATTATATTTTTCTCCCAAAGTGAGAAATGTAACCTTTTCTAATAAATATACAAATTGTAATGATCGCTAACTAGAAACAAAAGCCTCTGAAAGAGCTTAAAATATGATGCTTAAACACAAGATGAATAGAGAACAGCACTTTTTCAAAACGCTGCGGCTTGCATTAAATTAGGATCACAACTCATATCCAGGTTAAACAACTGCTTGCGTTGATGCAGTTGCACTTTCAGCACGCAAGCGACAAAACTTGGAGATGAATGCGGTTGTTCAGGCAACCGACATTAAAAAACGTATTTTGACAAGCTTTGAATAGAGTGAAATGCTGCGCCAGACATGTTAGATGTACATATGGGTGTTGCGAGACGGTCCGTGGAAAGCGAGAATATATATCTGCCGTATTATGGTAGAAACAAATGTCTGGACAAAAGACTGTCCTAGTGGCGTTTTGGTAAAAGATTGACCACAAAAGAACGATTAATTCTGGAATTCTTTTTATCTTTTTATTCTAATATCTAAGGTAAGCAAACGAAACAAAACACAGATCAACATATTTACAGGGCTTCTCGAGTTTCCTTGTCTCTTACCACTAATGCACAAGCAAACATGTAAACTGAAAGAGTTCCTTTAAAGCGATTATTGTTTGGCGCTAGAGACCATTAAATTAGCTTCCTCAAATTCACAGTGCCACAGATTCGCTTGGTGACAGTTTCAAATGTTGTCATTTGAAATACAATTCTGGGAGTGGCTGATGGCTGAGACTTTTAACCCTTATTAAAAATCGGAGACTAAGGGACTATAAAGGGCTTGTCTTGTGTACGTAATGGCCTAGTTAAAGCTAATGAATGTCTACATGCTGTGTTCAGTTAATGACGCCTGTATTAAAAACTAGCGAAATAAGCCATTAGATCTTTTAGTTATCTCTTCAGGAGGTATAAATATTTACACCAAATATTGTTATTGTATGACTGCGGCGAAATATTGAAGTCTCGCCATACGTTGGCGAGCTGTTCCACGTTGTTAAATTGCCTCTTAAATTTTTTGTGCTACAAAATTATTCGAACGCTATGCTTCTTTTAAGGGCAAACAAACCTATCAACTTATCGCTCATATGCGAATACGTTTACAGTTAAAGGTGTATTATTAAAAGAAAGACGCTAATTTGCGTGTTTTGGCTGCACTCGATAATTAGCAAGGGCAAACCCTGATTAGCATGGTAAAAATTGCTTTTGAAACAGTTATGGGTTTGCACAGGGTTAATATAGCTATTGTGACTATAGGCCATTAAGTTTTCCGCACATGGAATATAATAATCTCTGTTTCTTCCCAATAGCACTTAGCTATGTTACAAAAGTGCCCACTTAAAGATTTGGCCCTGATTTCAAAGATTACAAAAATCAAAGAACTAATTCAGTTCATCCGGAAACAAAAAAGGCAATTTGTAAGATTGCTGAAGTGATACGCTGATTCCGAAATAGCCACGGGAAGAACAGGAAAGCCTCATACCAGTATAATGGCTGTCTTATCCTTGAAAACTTGCACATGTATCTTCTTGTCATGAACAATCTGATAAAACGGTTTGTTTAAGGCCAGAATTTACGAGAATTTAGTACAAGAAGGCCAGCTACCATCGCAAAAACTGACCGCTATTGCTCTGATGGGTGACTCAGTTCAGAGCTAACATAATAGAACCGAATGAGATGAATCGTGCTTTTATCAGTTAGCTTATTCCTATTGGAAGAAGAGACAAAATATAAATCTAACAAACAATTACAGAACTGCAACCTCAACAACAAGTGTAGTCGGTTAGAAATGTTGAATCATGATATTAATTAGAGTTTTCAATTATTTATTAATATTCAAAATGATCGATTTCTTGTTTGCTCCTTGACACCAGTTCTGTTATCTTAAAGAATAGTTGCCAAACATCGATTTTGTTTGCTGTTCTATTTAACGACGATTTATTAATATACTTGAACGAGGTAGCTTTGTAGTCTCCGTAAAAACAGAAAAATCCCCATGTGAAGCAATTTGACACTTTTTCAATGTTTTGAGAATCGTTTTCCCGAAAATCGCACCAAGAAAAAACCGGCCAAAATACAATACGTATTGGCGAACACTTAAAGCGGGTTAGCATTAAAGCACATAGTAATAGCTCTCATAGCGAATTTACCGAGCATTGTGCAGAGAAACATTGCTATTGACTGACATTATAATGTGGTTATAAAAACGGTTCATTTTCTATAGAAATTAGACTAAGGTATACTTTTGGGAGCGGTACATGCAAAGGCTCTATCTTAATAAAGAACTCCAATGCACACGATATCCATTTCATAGGCGGCCACATCTGTTCAGTCATTTCATAGTGTTGTTTGCGTCTCACTGTTATGGTAGACACTCACATGAAGACAATAAAGAAGACTGCACTAGAAACATAGGGCTACCTCCCAGGAAGGCTGAAAATCTAATATAAATGAAAGCATCATGTCCGGCTGTGTTCTAGATGAATTCTAGTTGTTTTACTAGAAAGAAACTAACTATTCATCCGGTTCTTCCCACTAGACCAGAGACAATTTATACTGCCATATAATTTAGTCCAATTTCCGTCTAAGGTGAAACAAAGTATATATGGAAAGATATGAGATATAAGCACGACAAAGAATACCATATTTTCATAGATTTTCCCACCTCATTCAATATTTTCTTATATCTAAGAAACGTTTTATCATATGGTGAATTCACAAGACAAAGTACCAATGTACAGACAAACACGGCCTGTAACATGTCGGTAGATCCATACCTAATGTCCATTAATACACGATCTTGAGTTTATGTCAGTCAACATTAATGCACTCTTGCTAAAAGCTAGAAAACGACTATTTTAAAATTGAAGATAAATTACAAACTAGGCGGATTCAGAATTGAGTTGAAAGACAGGTGTTTCTATAATGTGTGTCACTTCTCAGTTGTTTCATAAATACATTTTGTTTGGAGGAAATGCCTTGTTGTATTTCAAGAAATAAGTCTTTCCTGCTGGCGACTTTCAAAAGAGCAACAGCAAATACTTTTTAAAATATTTTCTTGCAATATACAGAGAAACAAAAAGAGTCTATTTCTTATAAAAAATTTTACTATATCTTAACTTCTACTGAAACTGAATTTTGAACACTCCTCCAAAACAGTTATCGAATGTAAATACGTAAAGGTTCTAGTGGCAAATAGAAAAGCAATATCCTAGTTGATTTGCGTTGCCTCTGTAGCATCTTCTGATGACATCGGAGCCTAGAACTGAAACAGCCGTTGCTTAAAAGTAGGTCATGCCTTACGATAATGAGAAACATTAACACTGGACTGCGAGTGTATACGAAATGTAGACCACAGCTTATTATACAACCATGTGTTTCATTTGATCTGAAAATCCTTTTAGTTAATATCTGGCCGCAGGAAAGGATGAAATCTACTGAAGCTGTTGTTATCAGTGCATAATGTGAAACTAAAACTGGACTTTTTAAAATTTTTATGGCAATTGTTTTTGAACATGTTTACTTCAGAATTTGCTCCAACTGTTATCAGTCATAGCCGTCTATCCGTTGCCTTGCAAAAAACACCTCGAGGGGGGAGTCGTACGAGCGACAGCGTCGCCTAGGTGTCTCCATCTCCAAGAAAAACTTGGCATATTTCTAGCCTTTTGGTCTTGACACTGAGTTAGTGGGCAAATGCTCTTAAGCACTTTTATGAAACGAAAACAAAATACAAAATATTTATTTAGTTTCCTACATCCTAAAAAAACGTTTCCCAAACATGTGCAGAGCAGCATATTCAATGTCTAAAGCGGAGAAACAGCTCCTTGTAAAATATACTTGCCAGTTGCGCCTGTTAACCTATAGTAGATTTCCGTTATGTAGACCTTGGAATAATACAGATATTTCACAATGTGATAACCAAGTTTGGTTTTTATTTTAATGTTTACTCTAAATTGGGATCAAAATTAGATTGGCGAACAGGGATACTTTGTGCTAAACTACTTATATCAAGAGAAAACACGTAACAATGAAACGGATGTTGCTGAATCATATTCCCGCATGGCGAGGCGCCGTCGAAGTGCCTTCCTCCTCTTAATACAGTGAGATAGTATCTTATTGATCCTCGATTCGGAAATAAAGGAAAGGAGTGTTAATTTGAACCTATCAGCAAAATGTATGATGATTCACTCGAAGTTTCCCTAAGCCAAACTGAGTTTAGCGCCATGTTTTATTTTATTCAGTTCTATGTATATATATACGATCTCGCTGAACACCTGATTTGATAATTATAGCTCGAAGTATGTTTTCAGTTCTTGATTTTTCGTGCAAAACCTTGTCTGTGTGTTCCCAAAAGCTGGTTTTCTCTACAAAATTTGCAACCACTTAAAAAGAATGTCGCTCCGAGCGAAGGGACACAAGGATTTGAACTAAGTATCAGTTACTGAAACGATTTCGTGCCATGTATGTCCATAAAAGTTGGTGGCTTTTTCAACTGTCACATACTGTCCTTGGTCAAAGGTGTTGGCTTTTTGGATGAAAGAACAGACTTGGAACCACTGAGAAGTTGTTTATACTTTGCCGTCATTGACAGAATATGCTCATTTAACTAAAACTTTGCTGGGTGCCCATAATTTATCTTGTGTTGTCAACTGAAGCTTAGATACGCTGAGAAACTGACTAATACAGGAATTTACGAATGCTGTAAGTGTAGTTTTGCCCAATTATCGGTAACAATAAGAACAAAAAAAACCTAGAAACGTACCAAACGCTGAGCTAAATGATCAAAACTAAGATGAGTGAAGTAAAACTTTTACAGAATGTCTAGGATAACTGTCGAGATACACAGAGGGATGTCCAGAACAAACAAACGACATGTTTGGTGAGAATGCTCCTCAAAGTCTGCACGAGTTTCTAATACCTTCTCTATCTATGCCATCTGTTCTCGTCTCTACTACCGGATCAGGCGAAAATTAGATAAATCCTGGACAGAGGTTTAAAACACAGCTAAACAACCTCCGTTACTTCCGTCTCAAATTAATATTGAAACGGAGATAAATATCGTTAAAAAGAAGCCGTGACCGACACTGGTAGAAAATTTGCGCGTGTTTTAATAACAAAGGACTCTTTCTCTCTCTCTCACTCACGCACACACATTTGTATAGACTTGTATAAAAGGTTAAAAATGGCTTTTTCATTAGTCAAGGAAGCCTAACTATACACAATAAACGGCAGTCAGCTTTGAAGCTATTAATTTCACGTAAATGTGCCGTGAGCAAAGAAAATGCAGCTGAAATTTCGGCGTGTTTTTAGCACAAACACTAGTTTGGTATTACACTAGTAACTTTACACATGCACGCTAAATCGGCCTTATATTATGCAGAATAGCACGCCGGCCTCATTGATTCTTAATTTTATCTTGCAGATAATCCGCAAACAAGGCCTGTGCGGAAGCGTTTTATGTTTTGACATGTAGAAGATTGACAGCTTTAAATGCGTGACCGGCACATTATATTGTAGGTGAAATTCTTGCTTTTCTTTATTACGAAATTGAAACAGGAAAATCTTCCTACACCCAGGTTTTCTTTAGCTAGAGTTTTCAGCACGATGTAGCTCAAATGAAAAGCAGACATTATACTCTTTGTATTAGTAGACAAACTGTTTCGTGAAAGCTTATTGTATTGTCAGTTAATAATAGTTTACTCAAGTAGACTGGCAGCCGCTGGTATCTGGGTGGTGTGCACGACCTGCATTAAAACCGTTCGAGTCTTCGTGGTGCCTAGACTTCTGAGCTACTTACCAAAGCTTCGCCCCCTGCCATTAAATTGAATTTTTTCCCGTGTTTTGTGTAAACATATCGCATAAATTTCGATTTGTTATCTGGTATTGTGTTGAAGATCCCTCACACTTTTCAGCAGCAGATGGTCATTCAGGGATTTTTGCTAAAGGCTTCATTCGTATGATAAGCTGATACTAGTCTTCGAAACTGCTGCGTCAGACAGCTATTATACACAATAAAGAAATTTTTATTTTGCGGTTGATGTGGTGTGAAAACAATGTTATATATTATTGCATATTTTGACTTTTAATGCCGTTCGGTAACACAGCTAAAACTGTGTTTGCGTGAGAGCCAGGCTGTTTGTTTCGATTGATATTTGTCGTATGAGCATCGCTCACAAATCTGATATCTAACTTCCTCCTCTTCTAGTGTAAACTCGTCGTTGCGAAAAGTAAAGTTTCGTGGATTTTTCTGTGCAATAATTTATTTTCCGCTTCCTCGGCATGCAAGAGTTACTTAGTATAATAATTAACTTGTCACTGACCGCTTTACAACAGATAAACTGTGAACGTAACTCTAGCCTGAAGAAAATTGGGTCTTCGCTGTACTCGACTTCTGACGAGTTGACATAAACGTCCACATGCAGATAATATCATTAATGAAGTAGCTTTGAGCTCTGGTATGGCGGTCGTGATCGTAATCGATAATTGATTTTAAAATTTCTAAAATAAACTGGTACGACATATTTGCTGGGAGAAACTAAACTTATGTCAAATAAAAGGAAATTTGAATTGGCAAACGAAACTTGCTGTGAACATACCTCTTTCTGTTCTTTACAAAGCCTGTGCGAAATGCAGATACCACGATTTCATATAACATGGGCGGGTTTTTTTGTTCTTACAAGCCACAGTTGCGGTTATGTTTGAGGCCACGCGTTTAGACTTCTTTCGTCAAGAATATGTTTAGCAATCTATAAAGAACTCAAGCGGAGGAGGGGGGATGCCAGCTCTGATAACCAACGTTTGTGGCCGAAATAGAGTAAGATTGTTTGAATGAGATGTGTGTTCGGATAACTATGCTGTATAGCTGGATGAGAGAATAATGTCAAGTGAATTAAATCCACATGCATACCAGCGAATGACAAAACACTGAACTGAACTGAGAGACACAGACACAGACGGGAACAGCACGGAGAGAGACACAGACACACACACCCGTAGAATTAGATGGATAGGAGTCAGTAGGAACACGGAGAGAACAGACTATTTGACGGCGACAGGTAGCTTGTTAAAGCTATTTCAAAAAGGTTGTCTCGAGCTTTGTGCATTCGTGTATACCTGACCGAAAGGGTTTGTGGGTGTTCTTTCTGGTGCCATTATGAATAATATATCTTCATTTCCTCAAGGTTGGAATGTCCCGATACCACATTTGGACCAGAACCACAATTATTTCGGTTTATGTATATAATTCCCGATACATGACTGTACTATGTACGAAAGTACGAACGGACTATGTATGATTTCACAATGTCCAAATCAACCTTTTTAGAAATAGCTGTATAAGCACACAGAACTAGTGAAAGAGAGCTGTGAGACTACTAACTGAGAAGGCTATGGCATAAACTGCCATGGAGGTACAGTGCAGCAAAACCGTGTAACTCATTATCAAATGTACTAAGGTTTTCAATCATTTAAGAATGATATAAGGAAACTAGATCTTACTAGCTTTTACATTAGT
>JANVCK010039674.1:0-12889 GCA_026546655.1 Epizoanthus illoricatus | reverse complement strand
CCACGATATCAAATGGTCCGTCCCTAACATTATATAGTTCCCTCAGACAAGCAAATCATTCTTCCACCCCACCCCACAATATCAAATGGTCCGTCCCTAACATTATATAGTTCCCTCGGACACTCCCCTCCCACGATATTAAATGGTCCGTCCCTAACACAATAGCTATCAATTTGAATTTTAGCGGAAAGATAACTTTCATACAATGTTCTTGATGTGTGGTTTTGTTTGCGTAAAACGTATTTTCGATTCTATCAACACTGGTTTTTCCTTCACAAATAAAGGCAGACTTCAAAGAGTTAATGAAACCTACAACGAGTTACCATTATGCTGTAACTCGGAGAAAACGAAAAGCATAGTAATGACATCATACTCTTCAAAACGAGTGGGTTACAATGATAACCCGTTGCACATTTCACGTGCAAACCACAAGGTTTGTCGCATATATATGAGATCGCCTATATTAGCTATGCAACGTATTAACGCAGGGTGTCCGTGAGTCCGTGGAGCACATTCATACATTTGAATGCATTATTGTAAGAGCTTTGATGGTCTTTTCAATTAAAACAGTACCTTGCATTATGCGCATTACATCCGTTATTGTATACTAGCTTCCTTTGGATCTTTGTCTTTCCGACAGCACAGAGAATTAAGGTGGCTTTAAAATTGGTGTTCCTAATCGGTCCAGACTTACGTAGTTCAGTCGATAGGGCGATGCGCCGAGGTCAGGGTGTAGATATTATGGTTCAGAGCCGTCTTCACTCTCCCTGATGCAGGCCTTTGTTGATTTGGGGTCTTGGTAGGAGTATCTCGTACAACGGATTGGGGCCTGAGATACTTCTTCTCGGTCTTGGCCACACGTTTTTTAAAAGGGGGATATGGGGTATTTTTCATTTCTTTTTCTTTTAGATTTTTTTCCTTGCAGTTTATTTCATTTTAGTTATTATTTTTCTTTCTTTCAGTATATTTGTGCTGTTGTTTGATACAACATAAAAAACACGATGGTCCTGAATAAAAGAGAGAAATTCAGCAGAGTTTAAGGTAAGAGTTCAATGTCACTGTTCACCTCGTTCACTCGTTCAGATTCACCGTTTTTCTTAATTGTATTGCGAAGTAAGTACATATGAAGATAGTTTTATAAGCCGTCATTGTCAGCACAACGGCGGATAAGTACAGACAATTTCTTGGTTGCAGTTATGAACTCTCATTTGGGACGCAAAAAGCGACAACTTTGATCAAGGATAAAACGATGACTGTTGAGAAAGCCGACGTTTATGGACATGCTAAGTAAAGATTTGATTGATATACTTCAAATGAATATATTCCCCCGTTACGCTTGTACCGACAGATCTCTTCAGCTTTGATTGCAAAGTTTGAAGAAAAAGCCAACTTTTTAAGACCTTACCGATTGCAAATTGCTGCGCGCCGGCCCTCGGGACGGGAAAACTCAGCAGCTCTAATCCATAAGCAGGCCCAGTTTTGCCAAGCTTAGCCAGAACCAGTTCCCAAAGTTGTTATGTTCCATTTGAAAACTAACCGGTCGGGCCGACCAGACCCGATAAATGGAAATCGCCCCTAAACAAAGGTTTGGTCCAAAAGGCAAAGAAAAGAAAAAATGAGGACATTCATCGGATTATAAAATTTTATAGTGGTACCGGATAATCCGCCCTGGGTAACTGTGTTTGTGTGACGGTTATCCACTAACACCTTTTTGGTCGAGATTTCATTCTAGTTAAAAATTGTAATGTTGTATAACGTAATGGCGCACTCATCAAAGCAAATATGTAGCAATTCACTAGATAGCTTTGAATGGAATTTGAAGTTACTAAATACATGTACTAGTATAAGAACGACGACTTTCCACCACTCTCCTTTAATATTTATTTTCTGTAGAAGATAGCTCTTTAAATGTTAATATTGGTGTTAATAGGTTAATGGTGATGACGGTATAACTACTGGCCTAGCTGAGGTATATATACTTCATGGGAAAATGTCATGAGTGCACCCAACAAGGATGCGACCAAGCAGAGCTACTAAAAAGCACTTAGACACCATTAGATTACTTTCATATCCTTAGACATATACTTCGACACGTTTAGTCCCACTTAGACATCCTTACACCAACTTGAATGCCTTTAGACCCACTTGGATACATTTACAGCCATTAGGAAACCCTTAGACCCACTTGGACACCCTTAGCCCCACTTGGACACCCTTAGCCCCACTTGGATACCCTTTGACCTCCTCAGACCCCATTGAATACCCTTAGCCCCACTTGAATCCTCTTAGACCCACTTCGATACCTTTAGACCTACTGGATGCCCTCAGACCTACTTCGACGCCCTGAGACCCCCTTCGATACCATTAGCTCCATTTAGATCCCTTAGATCCACTTGGACACCCTTAGACCCACTTCGATGCCCTTAGACCCACTTGGATACCCTTAGACCCAATTGGATACCCTTAGCCCCCCTTGGATGACCTAAGACCCACTTGGACCCCCTTCGATACCATTAGCTCCATTTAGATCCCTTAGATCCACTTGGACACGCTTAGCCCCACTTAGACACCCTTTGCCTCACTTGGATGCTCTTAGACCCAATTGGATAATCTTAGCCCCACTTGCATGCCCTTAGTCCAACTTGAATGCCCTTATAACCACTTGGACACCCTTAGCCCTACTTGGATGCCCTTAGTCTCACTTGGATGCCCTTAGACCAACTTGGGTACCTATAGCCAAACTTGAACGCCCTTATACCAATTTTGATGCCCTTACACTCACTTGGATGCCCTTAGGCTCACTTGGATGCCCTTGGATCCACTTGGACACCCTTAGACCCACGTGGATACCTTAGCACAACTTAGATGCCTTTGACCTACTTGGATGCCCTGAGACCTAATTGGATGCTCTTAGACCTAATTCGATCCCCTTAGACCCTCTTGGATGCCCTTAGACTCACTTGGACAACCTTAGACCTAATTGGATACCCTTAGCCCCATTTGAATCCATTAGACCCACATGGATACCCTTAGACCCACTTGGATACTCTTAGCTCCACTTGGACGCCCTTCACCCACTTGGATACGCATCGACCCAATTGGATGCTCTTAGACCCACTTGGACACCCTTGGCTCCACTTGCATGCTCTTAGTCCCACTTGGCTACCCTTAGCCCCACTTGAATGACCTTCGACCCACTAGCACACCCTTTGACCCTCTTGGATACTTTTAATGCGCCTTGGAAACCCTTAGACCTACTTGGATGCTCTTAGAACTACATGGATGATCCTTAATCCCACTTGGATACTCTTAGACCCACTTGAATGCCTTTATACCCACTTCGATGCCCTTAAACCCCCTTCGATGCCCTTAGTCCCACTTGGATACCTTTGACCCACTTGCATACACTTAGAAACACTTGGATACCCTTAGACCCACTTAGATATCCTTAGAACCACTTGGATGCCCTTAGACCCCCTTGGATGCCCTTAGACCCTATTGGATACCCTTAGACCCACTGGGACACTCTCTAGATACACTTGGATACCATTAGACGCACTTGGATACCCTTAGACCCACTTGGATGCCCTTAGACCCACTTGGGTACCCTTAGACCCACTTGGGTACCCTTAGACCCACTTGGATACCCTTAGACCCACTTGGATACCCTTAGACCAATTTGGATGTCCTTAGACCCACCTGGATGCCTGAAACTGCTTTGGATACCCTTAACCTCTCTTGGATACCCATAGACATACTAGGATACCTTCAGACTTAATTGGATGCCCTTAGACCTGCATGGATGCCCTTAGACCCACTTGCATACCTTTAGTCCTACTTGGATGCCCTTAGACCTACTTGGATCCCTTAGACCCACTTGGATGCCCTTAGACCCACTTGGATATCCTTAGACCTACTTGGATGCCCTGAGGCCTGCATGGATGCCTTTAGACCCACTTGCATACCCTTACATTTACTTGGATGCCCTTAGACCTGTTTGGATCACTTAGACCCACTTGGATGCCCTTAGACCCACTTGGATGCCCTTAGACCCCCTTGGATACCCTTAGACCCACTTTAAAACCTTTAGACCCACTTGGATACCCTTAGACCCACTTGGATACCCTTAGACCAATTTGATGCCCTTAGACCTCATTGGATACCCTTCGCCGCACTTCCATACCCTCAGACCTACTTGGATATCCTTCCACTCACTTGGATACCCTTGCACCCCCTTGATTAGCCTTAGCCCCACTTGGATACCATTAGACCAACTGGGACACCCTTAGACCTATTTCGATGCCCTTAGACCTACTTGGATACCCTTAGACCCACTTGGAGTCCCTTAGACCGACTTTGATACCCTTTGACCCACTTGGATACCCTTGAACCCACTTGAATACCCTTGAACCCACTTTGATACCCATAGACCCACTTTAATGCCTTAAACCCCCCAGCGGACCTTTAGCCCCACTTGGATAACCATGAACGTACTTGGATCCCGTAGACCTTAGCCCCACTTGGTTACCCTTAGACCCAGTTGGATACCCTTCGACGTACTCGGATACAATTCGCCGACCTTGGATAACCTTAGACCCACTTGGATGCCCTTCGACCTATTTAAATGCCCTTAGACGTACTTGGATGCCCTTAGACGCACTTGGATCCCTTAGCCACGCTTGGATACCCTTTGACTCACTTGGATGCCCTTAGACCCCCTTGGATACCCTTAGCCCCTCTTGAATGCACTTAGACCTACTTGGATGTCCTTACACCTACTTGGATCTCTTACACTTACTTGGATACCCTTACAGCTACTTGGATGCCTTTAGAACTACTTGGAAGCCCTTAGACCTACTTTCATTCCCTTAGACCCATTTGGACAACCTTAGACCCACTTGTATACCTTAAGCCGCCTTTGGTTACCCTTAGTCCCCCTTGGATACCCTTAGACATACTTGGATGCCGTTAGACTCACTTGGGTACCCTGAGACCTACTTGGATGCCCTTAGACCTCATTGGATACCCTTCGGCGCACTTGCATACAATCAGACCCGCTTAGATACCCTTACACTCACTTGGATACCCTTTTAGCCACTTGGATGCCCTTGGACCACCTTGGATAGACTTAGCCTCACTTGGATACCATTAAACCACATGGGACACCCTTAGACCTACATCGATGACTTTAGACCCCCTTGGATACCTTTAGCCCCACTTGGATACCCTTAGACACACTTGGATACCCTTAGATGCACTTGGATACTCTTAGACCCAATTGGATGCACATAGATCCACTTGAACACCCTTACACCCATTTGGATACCCTTAGACCCAATTGGATACCCTTGAACCCACTTGGATACCCATATGCCCACTTGCATGCCTTAATCTCCTAGAGTACCCTTAGCCCCACTTGGATGCCCTTAGTCCCCCTTGGATACCCTTAGACATACTTGGATGCCGTTAGACTCACTTGGGTACCCTGAGACCTACTTGGATGCCCTTAGACCTCATTGGATACCCTTCGGCGCACTTGCATACAATCAGACCCGCTTAGATACCCTTACACTCACTTGGATACCCTTTTAGCCACTTGGATGCCCTTGGACCACCTTGGATAGACTTAGCCTCACTTGGATACCATTAAACCACATGGGACACCCTTAGACCTACATCGATGACTTTAGACCCCCTTGGATACCTTTAGCCCCACTTGGATACCCTTAGACACACTTGGATACCCTTAGATGCACTTGGATACTCTTAGACCCAATTGGATGCACATAGATCCACTTGAACACCCTTACACCCATTTGGATACCCTTAGACCCAATTGGATACCCTTGAACCCACTTGGATACCCATATGCCCACTTGCATGCCTTAATCTCCTAGAGTACCCTTAGCCCCACTTGGATGCCCTTAGTCCCCCTTGGATACCCTTACATGGAATTGGATACCCTTAGACCCACTTGTTTACCCTTAGACCCACTTGGATGCCCTTAGACTCCAATTGGATACCCTTAGCCTCACTCGGATGCCGTTATACCTACTTGGATGTCCTTAGACCCACTTGGATCTCTTAGACCTACTTGGATAACCTTACAGCTACTTGGATGCCCTTAGAACTACTTGGAAGCCCTTTGACCTACTTTCATTCCCTTAGACCCACTTGGACAGCCTTAGATACACTTGTATACCGTAAGCCGCACTTGGATACCCTTATTCCCCCTTGGATACCCTTATTCCCCATTGGATACCCTTAGACCTACTTGGATGCCCTTCGACCTCATTGGATACCCTTCGCCGCACTTGCATACAATCAGACCCACTTGGATACCCTTACACTCACTTGGATACCCTTTTAGCCACTTGGATGCCCTTGGACCACCTTGGATAGCCTTAGCCCCACTTGTATACCATTAGACCAACTGGGACACCCTTAGACCTACTTCGATGCCCTTATACCCCCATGGATACCCTTAGCCCCACATGGATACCCTTAGACCCGCTTGGATACCCTTAGACCCCCTTGGATTCCTTAGACGTACTTGGATGCCCTTACAGCTACTTGGATGCCCTTAGACCTACTTCGATGCCCTTAGAACTACTTGCATGCCCTTAGACCTACTTTGATGCCCTTAGACCCACTTGGACAGCCTTAGACCCACTTGGATGCCCTTAGACCGCCTTGGATACCCTTAGCCCCATTTGGATACCCTTAGACCCATTGGATGCCCTTAGACCCCATTGGATACCCTTGGCCACACTTGCATACCATCAGATCAACTTGGATACCCTTACTGTTACACTCACTTTGATACCCTTAGCCCCACTTGGATACCCTTTGACCCACTTGGATACCCTTAGACGCACTTGAAGACCTTTAGACCCAATTGATTGCCCTTAGACCCACTTCAATGCCCTTAGACCGTGTTGGATACCCTTAGACCCACTTAGATACTCTTAGACCCACTTGGATAACTTCAGACCTGCTTGGATGCCCGTGGACCTGCATGGATGCCCTTAGTCCCTCTTGCATACGCTTAGACTTACTTGGATGCACTTAGACCTACTTGGATCACTTAGACCCACTTGTATGCCCTTAGACAAACTTGGATATCCTTAGACCCACTTGGATGATCTTAGACACCATTGGATACTCTTATCGCACTTAGACCCACTTGGATACCCCTAGACGTACTTCGATCCCTTAGATCCCTTACACCTACTTGGATTCCCTTACACCTACTTGGATGCAGTTAGAGCCACTTGGATGCCCTTAGACCCATTTGGATACCCTTAGACCAAGTTGGATACCCTTAACCCAACTTGAATGCCCTTATACCCACTTCGATGCCCTTAGACCCACTTGGATGTCTATAGACCCACTTGGATACGCGCAGACCCAATTCGATGCCTTTAGACCTACTTGGACTCCCTTAACCGCACTTGGATGCTCGTAGTACCACTTGGATACCCTTAGCCCCACTTGGATGCCCTTCGACCCACTTACACACACTTAGACCCACTTGGATACCCTCAGACCCCTTGTATACCCTTAGACGCACTTGGATACCCTTACACCCACTTGTATATCCTTAGACCCACTTGGATACCCTTAGACCCATTTGGAGGCCCTTAGAACGCCTTGGATGCCCTTAGACCCCATTGGATAAGCTTAGCTGCACTTGGATACCCTTAGACCCACTTGGATACCCTTAGACCTATTTGAATCCCGTTAGACCTACTTAGATGCCCTTAGACCCGCTTGGATGCCCTTAGACCTACATGGATGCCCTTAAACCCACTGGGATATCGTTAGACCTTCTTGGATGCCCATAGACCTACTTTGATGCCCGTAGACCCTCCTGGATGCCCGTAGACCCACTTGAACGTCATTAGACCCCCTTTGATACCGTTAACCCCTACTTGGATACCCTTAGACCCGGTTGGATCCCTTTGACCTACATTTATCCCCTTAGACCCCGTTGGACACCTTTTCACCCAATTGGATACGCTTAGACCCATTTGGAGACCCTGAGACCCACTTTGATACCCTTAGACCTACTTCGATGCCCTTAGACCCCCTTGGATAATCTTAGCCCCGCTTGGATACCCTTAGACCTATGGGATGATCTTAGACATAACTGGATGCCCTTACACCTACTTGGATGCCCTTAGACCTACTTGGACAGCCTTAGCCCCACTTGGATACCCTGAGATCCACTTGGATACCCTTAGACCTACTTGGATGCCCTTAGACTCAGTTGGATACCCTTAGACCTATTTGGATGCCCTTATACCTACTTGCATGCCCTTAGCCTTACTTGGATGTCCCTAGACCCACTTGGATACCCTTGGACCCACTTGGATACCCTTAGACCAACTTGGATACCCTTAGACCCACTTGGATACCCTTAGCCCCACTTGGATACCCTTAGCCCCACTTCGATACCCTTAGACCCACTTGGATACCCTTTGCCTCACTTGGATGCCCTTAGACCCACTTGGATACCCTTTGCCCCACATGGATACCCTTCGACCTACTTGGATGCCCTTAGGTTCCCTTGGATTCCCTTACACCCACTTGATATACCCTTAGTCCCACTTGGATGCCCTTAGACCCACTTGGATACCCTTTGCCCCACATGGATACCCTTAGTCCCACTTGGATGCCCTTAGACCCACTTGGATACCCTCATACCTACTTGGATGCCCTTCGACCCACTTGAATGCCCATTCACCCACTTCGATGAGCTTAGACCGACTTGGATGCCCTTACACCCAATTGGATACGCATAGACCCAATTGGATGCCCTTAGACCCACTTGGATGCCCTTAGACCTACTTGGATGCACTTAGACTCACTTGGACAGCCTTAGACCCAATTGGATACCCTTAGGCACACTTGGATCCCTTAGACCTACTTGGATGCCCTTAGACCTACTTGAATGCCCTTAGACCCACTTGGACAGCTTTATACCCACTTGGATACCCTTTGCCCCACTTGGATACCCTTAGACCCACTTGGATACCCTTAGACCTACTTGGATGCCCTTAGACCTACTCAGATGCCCTTGGACCCACTTGCATACCCATAGCCAACTATTGGCCAACCCCCTGATGTATTCTCTTATGTTGCAGAAAGTTATAACGTCCAATTTTGTTGGGAAGAGGTTTTCCAGTTGAGAACTCGGGACAGATTTAGGTGGGAGGCGAGGAGGATACACCCTCATTTCGTTGCCATTCCAGCATGAAAAATGCACCCAGCTGGATAACATAGTTTTACTGCCATGGCCCTCATTCTTTGGAAACATTTTCGATAAATCTCCCCTCGTCGCTTGTGTCTTCTCCATTTCCTTCTGGATGTTGCTATGGAAGAATGTTTTCGAAAAGAGAAATTGTTATTTGTATTGATCCACACATTAGAAAATAAATACGATCCTTCTTTGTGCGCTTAAGGCCTTGCTCCAAGGAAGAAAATTACAATTAAACGGTTGTTGCCGTCCTACTCAATGAAACATAGTTAGCTAACCAACGCAATGAATAGCTACATGCGCACTGCTCACAAAAACATGGAAACATATAGAATTTGGTACGCATTGAAGTTAAATGCCTAAATACATGTAATTGCAACGGTGAGAAAATAGTTTCTATGTTTTGTGTGGTTATGAAGTCGACCTAAAGGAAAAACTCTAACATGTGCCGCGATATTGTGACATCATTGTGGCATCATGTTTTTCCAGTTTTGTTGGGTTTGCAACAAATGAGGCTAAAACGGATGCATTTATAGACATCTCCAGCTTTCTCTTCATATGCTTTTGAAGCCAGGCCTTCACGCGTAATCCTAGACACCTTCCCAAAAACATTGCATACTCCCTCATGGCTAATTATGGCATAACTCCCCCATCCACAAATTAACAACAACCATCTATTTTATTTCAATATAATATGCAAAAAGGAAATACAAATATACTGGGTTAACTATTAACAATATTAGAAACACTTTTCAAGTGCGTCTAAGGGTATCCAAGTCGGTCCTATGGTATCCAAGTGGGTCTAAGGGCATCCAAGTGGGTCTAAGGGTAACCAAGTGGGGCTAAGGGTACACAAGTGGGTCTACGGGCATCCAAGTGGGTCTAAGGGTATCCAAGTGGGGCTAAGGGTATCCACGTGGGTCAAATGGCATTCAAGTGGGACTAAGGGTATTCAAGTGGGTCTAAGGGTATCCAATGCAGTCTAAGGGCATCCAAGTTGATCCATGGGTATCCAAGTGGGTCTAAGGGTATACAAGTGGATCTGAGGTTATCCAAGTGGGTCTAAGGGTATCCAAGTGGGTCTAAGCGTATCCAAGTGGATCTAAATGTATCGAAGTGGGGTTAAGGGTACCAAAGTGGATCTAAGGGCATCCAAGTGGGTCTGGGGGTATCCAAGTAGGTCTAAGGGTATCCAAGTGGGGCTAAGGGTATCCAAGTGGGTGTAAGGGTATCCAATGGGTCTAAGGATATCCAAGTGGGTCTAAGGGCATCCAAGTGGGGCTAAGGGTATCCAAGTGGGTCTAAGGGTATCCAAGTGTGGCTAAGGGCATCCATGTGGGTCTAAGGGTGTCCAAGTGGGTCTAAGGGTATTCAAAAGGGTCCAAGGGTATCCAAGTAGGTCCAAAGTATCCATGGGGGACTAAGGGCATCGAAGTGGGTCTAAGTGTACCCAATTGGGTCTAAGGGTCATTACGGAACCACGTTGGACTAAACTTGGCGTTAAGTATTGTTATCCAAGTCCTTTGTTTTTATATCCTAAACAAAGGCCATATGTTTGGCGCTTTGTTTAAAATCAACGAAGCAAGTTTGTTTGAAATCCGTGCCGAACGTGTCCGCAATGCCGCAAGCCAATCAAAAGCGTATGTGTTGATTGAAAAATCCCTCTTTTTTTAAGTTATGTCGTAGAAAACCTGCCTGCATGATCTATGGAATCTATCGAAACACTGAAAGAAACCACGCACACTGTTAAGCTGTAAACAACTATCAAGCTCTAAACAAAATCGTTCTGAATATTTTCTTCCGAAGTAATCAACCCTGAAACTGACCTGTGGACTGCAAGCATGGTCCTCTGAACTGCAGTTCATATGTTGTGAAACGGACGAACTTGTATGAGCGATTGTTTCGCACATTTGTTTTCAAATTGACGAGTTTATTCGAACGTTCATGTGTTGTGAAACGGACAGACTAGCATGAACGATCATATTGTGTATTTGCTTTCAAAGTGATGAGTTAGTTTGTACGCTCGTGTGCTGCGAAAGAGACGGACTTGTATCAACGATCGTATCGTGTATTTGCAATGTATTTGTTTTAAAATGATGAGTTTGTTTGAAAGTTCATGTGTTGAGAAACCAGATAATTATGATCGCCCTTTTGTTTAGAAGGCGATACATATGCAAATTCTTTCCGTAGCAGCTACGGGTAATCTATTGTTTACTTAATGCCCAGTTTAGTCCTACGCGGTTTTGTCATGATACAAGAGGGTCTAAGGGTATCCAAGTGGGTCGAAGTTTATCCAAATGGATCTAAGATATCCACGTGGGTCTAAGGGTATCCAAGTGGGGATAAGGATATGGAAGTGGGTCTAAGGGAATTCAAGGGGGTCTAAGGGTATCCAAGTGGGGCTAAGGGCATCCAAGTAGGTCTAAGGAATCCACGGAGGTCTAACGGTATCCAAGTGGGTCGAAGAGCATCCAGGTAAGTCTGAGGCTATCCAAGTGGGACTAAGGACATCCAAGTGGGTCTAAGGGTATCCAAGTGGGTCTAAGGGCATCCAAGTGGGTCAAAGGGCATCCAAGGGGGTCTAAGGGTACCCAAGTGGGTCTAAGGGTATCCAAGTGGGTCTAAGGCTATCCAAGTGGATTTATCGGCATCCAAGTTGGTCTAAGGGAATACAAGTGGGTCTAAGGCCATTCAAGAGAATCTAAGGGCATCCAAGTGGGTCAAAGGGCATCCAAGTGGGTCTAAGGGTACCCAAGTGGGTCTAAGGGTATCCAAGTGGGTCTAAGGCTATCCAAGTGGATTTATCGGCATCCAAGTTGGTCTAAGGGAATACAAGTGGGTCTAAGGCCATTCAAGAGAATCTAAGGGCATCCAAGTGGGTCAAAGGGCATCCAAGTGGGTCTAAGGGTACCCAAGTGGGTCTAAGGGTATCCAAGTGGGTCTAAGGGTATCCAAGTGGGGCCAAGAGCATCCAAGTAGTTCTAAGGGCTTCCAGGTAGATCTAAGGGTATCCAAGTGGGTCTAAGGGCACCAAGCGGGTATAAGGGTATCCAAGTGGGTCTAAGGGCATCCAAGTGAGGCTAAGGGTATCCAATTGGCCCTAAGGGCATCCAATTGGTATAAGGGCATCCAAGTGGGTGTAAGGGTATCCAAATGGGTCTAACGGTATCCAAGTGGGCCTAAGGGTATGCAAGTGGGTCTAACTGTATTCAAGTGGGTCTAAGGGCATCCAAGTAGATCAAGGGCATCCAAGTGCGGCTAAGGGTATCTAAGTGGCTCTAAGGGCATCGAAGTTGGGCTAGAGGGTATCCAAGTGTGTCTAAGGGTATCCAAGTAGGTCTAAGGGCTTCCAAATAGGTCTAAGGATATCCAAATGAATCTAAGGGTATCCAAGTGGGTCTAATTGTATTCAAGTGGGTCTAAGGGCATCCAAGTAGATCAACGGCATCCAAGGGGGTCTAAGGGTATCCAAGTGGGTCTAAGGGAATCCAAGTGGGGCTAAGGGTATCCAAGTTCGTCTAAGGATATCCAAGTGAATCTAAGGGTATCCAAGTGGGTCTAATTGTATTCAAGTGGGTCTAAGGGCATCCAAGTTGATCAACGGCATCCAAGTGCCTCTAAGGGGAT
>JANVCK010039563.1:0-12891 GCA_026546655.1 Epizoanthus illoricatus | reverse complement strand
AAATGGCGGACATGTTTTGGAACAGCTGTTACCATAGCAACAGTAATTAATTAATTGACAACTGTTGCCATGGAAATCAATTAGTAAAGAGTGGAATATTTGTATGCCAAATGGCTCTCCCTAATTTTCAGCCATTTCGAAAATCTTAGGGGGGGTTTTAGGCTTATAAGTTTAAGGGTTAACGTCCCATTGTGCTTTATCTAGGTGAATATGATTATGCTCGTCCCGAGTGGCCAATGAAAGAAAACCAGAAACCAATGCACCATGTGTTACAAGGCCATGGAATGCCAGCTGATGAGTCTGCATTGAAGTCGCTATCGCCTCCGCAAACACGTGGGAAAGGAGACTTGAAGCTCTCACAAATAGCATCAGTTGCACATGGGAAGGATGATGTGTATGACACACCAGAGGGTGTAATACGCAATCCAAGTAGTGCAACATGAAGCTGTTATCTACCTGATTCTGGGCATTTTTAATCAAAAGTAAATGAATTGCCCGATAACAAAGCACCTACTAATTAGTTAAAATTATTCTTAAAATAACAATTATATGCACAAATCAAGTATATTTTTATCATCTATTTAGGAATGAACATATAGCTTGTAGTCAAGTATAAAATAATGTAGTTATATAGTGTTTGGGTTAACGTGGAAGGATATATGCAAGAAAAATGTTTAATACAATCAATTAGAATTTGATGTCAACAAAAATTATATGAAAAACCCTTTCAAGTAGTGCTCGTTTGAAAACATGAGTCGGCATGCGGTACGTTTGGTTGTAACTTGGCTCATTGCCCATACATGAGAGCTAAAGCTAGAAATAGCTGATTGCTTCGTATTCATGCGCCGTTATTATATAATCAGCTTCTTTTATGTTTTGGTTTTGAAAGACACTGTCAGTATTGAAAAACGTTAATTTTTTTTAAATAGGTGATACTTACTCTCTTCCCTTCGACTATACAGAAAGTCTTACTGAAATATGTATAATGTACGTCAGTAATTACCCAACACAGCAGCGATATCTATAAAACATGCATGGCAAGGATGGGAGTTATTTTGACCCCCTGATTATTCAAATATTCAAGAGTTTGGCGTGAAACTTATTGTCTTATTTTAGGGAAGTGACATATTTGTTACTCTGTTGTCATGGTTACTAAATCAAAAAAACTATCGTCACATTAAGCAAAGTGTATAATTTTTTGTCAACTTTTTAAACTTAACCGCATTTCTCGAATCTGGAACAGTGTAGCAGTCAGTTGTCATAAAAAAACTCCGATGAGCTACTACACTGCCTGGCTTGCAAACTACGAGCCCGAAGATCCTCCCTCGTGGAAATCTATCTGCCCTAAGTGAAGTGCCTACCGAAATTTGACTTGCAGATTCTCCTGCTGCTTCTAGTACTATATTTTTTAAGATTTCTTTCATTTCTCTCTTTTATATCGTGCGACCGGGACCGCTGTAATTGGCTTTAGCTGTTACGGTTACCCTGCCATAGTTATTAGTTTTTGTTCCGTTTTATTTTCAACTTTTATATTTTTGTCACGACTGCATGGTGAATGCAATTATTGTATCATGGCGAAGCTTATACAATAAAATAAATAAAACTAAAACTAATTTGTTCGAGAAACATAAAAAATGCAAGGGTCAATATGACCACACCCCCTGTTTTATGCATTCCATCGGGTTCAAAGTATGATACCAATCAGTGCCCCTGCTATAGGGAGCTTTCTTTTCGGAGGTAAAAAATCAATATCCATTGAACCTAGTAATGAAAGCACTCTCAGAAATCAGATCTAGTGGAGCTATTGGTGGTTGAAGATAATTGTGAAGATTTATATGCACTCTACAGTAATTTCTCTATCTACCTTGAGGCGTTGAAATGCGATAAATAAAGATTCAACTTCCATATACAGATTCAAAAGGCACAGAATTTAAAGACGCAAAACAGCAAAAGCAACTTTGGCGTACAAATAGATGTATTTATAATGTATTGTCTAGGCAATCTTTCGTATTTAGATAATATGAAAGTGAAATGTTTGTGTAATTGTTGTGGAGAAGGATGGTATGCTAAAAACAACATTCGAATTGTAGCCATTCAAACCAAAATAGCATTTGTACAGTTGTATATTAAGTATAATTCAACCTTTGTTTAGCATTGTCACCAATGTCAGTTGCCTTCTTTAATAGGAAAGATATATTTAGTAAGCCAATAGATTAAAATGTCGTCCTCATGCAGGCATGATATTGACTGTCTGTTACTAATCTTGCGATCATAACATTCAAGTTTTCCTTTCGAATTCAAAACGTTTTGTTTATTGCCGGAACGCGAGGCTGAGGAAGGCCATTTGACTTTTAATTGCGGAAAAGAGAGATACCTGTACAATGATTTAAGCTTTTCAATTTTTTTTTCTATTTCCAACAAAGCAATACTGAGAAGATTATCTTAAAATACAACTTCAAAACAATATTGTTGGTGGCGAAAGTATTGTTGACATGTTTGATATCGGTCGGATTTTGTCCGACATAATTCAATACAACTTGTTACAACTGTAACAAATAAGAACGTCTTGAGAACGTTTTCAGGCTGAACTCGCAAATAAATAAGAATGGTCAGTCTCGATCCCGCCTCAATTCCAAAATCATATGTTCTTATTAAAAAGGATTACATATTTATAAAATTATTTATTTTTGACGTTATTACAGCTGATATGTAACTCGGGTAAGTGCATGCTTTTCAGTAGCAATTAAGATGATATATGTATAATAAATTAATAAATGATCGATTTTAGCCACACTCTTTTTTCAGTAAGAACGTCAAATTTTGGAGTTGAGGCTGGGCCAAGACCGAACGATCCTACCTTTTGGGTGAATTCTGCCTGAAAACATTCTTAAGATGTTCTTATTTTACAGTTCTAAAAACAAGACAAAATCCAGTAAAACGTATTTATGGGACCTATATCAGACACGTCAACAATATTTCGTGGCTAGAAATATTGTTTTGAAGATAATTTTGTGATATACTTTTCCGTATTGTTCTGCTAGGCATAGAAAACGAATATAATAACCAGAATGCAGTGTCTAGTATTAACTTAAATTATTGGGCATGTATCTTTCTTTTCCGAAACTCAAATGGAACGAACACTTATTACATCCATATTTTTAATTTTATCGATCTTTCTCTAACGAGAGCGTTGAAATATTTAGTGGCGCTCGGGACTAATTTTCTTCTTTATAATACTTCATAGTCATCTACTGGAGATTAAAACGAATATATTATCCGCCAAGATATTTGTAATAGAAATAGCTAAGAAGTTGTGATTGTGTTGACGTCAAGACATTATATAAGACCCCAGGGCTAATGAATATTAGAAAACTATTACAGATTTTAAATTTATAACCTATGCAAAAGAACTAACCACTTGAACGCATCACAACCTATCGAAACCACGGTTTTTCAGTATGCTTCCAACTAAATTGATCAAATGCTTCGCTACTAATACTATCTGCGGTTAGAGTAAGACGAGCAGAATACTGTAGACCCAGATAAACCACGAATAACGTTAGTAGCGAACATTTTCAATTTGTCTAGATATACACGAGCAGCAAGATGTGGCTTTACTATCTGTGATTTCGTCTGGTCGCAAACTCTCACGAACACGTATATACATACACTCGCCATACCTCTTCTAAGTCTAATGTCCTTCAGCCCTTGGGGAATTAACATTATTGACATTGCCAGAGGAGCCTAAAACCTATTTTAAACTTGCTTGCGATGTCTTCCTATCACAAATGCTGAAACTGTGTGCTAAATTGCGATTTAAATGTTTATAACAATTTTATATTTTATCTATTCACCGCTACTCTCCCCTAGATAATGTAACTGCTAAATTAATTGATCAGAAGATGGATGTGACTGTCGTTTCCAAAATGGTTTCCTTTATCAGGCTGCGAGGATTTAACCTCAACGCCGGGACGTCTGCCACGCAAGCTATGTCGTTTGAGTGGTCTATTTAGAGAGGGAGGATACTAGATAAGCTGGGGTAGTCTTCAATCAAAATACACGCAACGCTTCGTGTACATCAACTTATAAACCAAATGATATATGAAATATTCACCGATTGGGGAATCCGTTTGTCTACAGAAGGCCGCAATATGGATCAATAATACTTACTATAACAAATAAAAGTAAAACTCGTGACTCGTGTAGAACGATTTATGCGAACATCTACAACAATATATAATATTTTGAGACGTTTATTCAAAATTTGCAATTGTCACGGCAGCGCCGAGATATTGTTGTATTAGTTCCACAACGAAAATTTCACTATTTCGATGTGCCTTGTATAACGTATTGAAGTGCGGTGCGTTCCATATGCAGGTTTTCCTAGGCAACGATTTTTATGGAAGCAGAAGCTATTGTGCATATAGTCGGTCACGTCAGTTCTACCGGAATGTGCTAGGTAAACAAATATAACCTTGCAAGCATGGTTCTAGCACCAGTGTGACCACAGTCTGCTCAATAGAGAATTGTTGGCATGTTTCAACCACGTTCTTCTGTTGTGTTGAGGGTTCATCATTAGCTTTACATTTAGTGTGGTATAAGCTTTCATAGCGTGGGTGTGCTGGAATGCTAACGTCATACTGTAAATAATAAGCAACAGAATAAAACAAAACAAAACAAGATCCTCTGATTTTCCTCCGTGTTTGTATAGAGAGGAAGCTATTAATTAGAAAATTGGTATTTAGATAAAACTTTGACGTTGGTTCAAAAAGGATTTCACATACATAACAAAACAGAGTTGCAATTTGGAATATTCCTGATCAGCCCATAACAAACACTCCAAGGATTCAGTGACTCTCAAGTGTGCTCTTATGAGAAAATTTTGCGCTATTATAACAACAGGAAAAAGAAAGAGATGGGCTGACACAAGTGCATTCATGCAATCAAATATATACTATGATGATCATGTTATATTGGAACGGCGCGTGGATAATCTTTTGTAAAAAAGGAACAGCGAAGTCTCATTCTTGATATTGAGTGTTTACACATAATGTTCAATATTTTAGTATTTGTTCTATTGTTATTTTATTTCTCGAAGAACCATTTTAACAGAAACTATCATTGCGACATTACGTGAACATGAAGATCATTTTTGTGCAGTTTTTGTTGGCTGCTTTCCCTTTCTCAGAGATTGTCAGTATGTTAAGTGACAGCAGTGTTGATAAGAAACAGTTTATAATTCACCGCGAGAGTCACTTTCTAAAAGATGATTTCAGTGTGCCAGTTTCAATCTGTGGATCAACAATGCATTGCCAAAACTTTACAGCTACTACAGCCAGTTCAATGTGTCGTTGTGCGTGTGAGTTGCCTCGAGGGAGAAAAAGTACTTTTGGGTTTTACAACGGCACTTGGAGCTGCATTTCCGACAAGCGATTAAGGTTACAAGAAGGTCAGTATAACAACTACAGATGTTGTCCAAAGTTAAAGTTGATGATCACACTATAATTCGACCTTTTCAAATGTGTGTACCACAGCGAAAAGCTTAAAATAGATATCCTTATTAAGTTCAAAGTTTAACACCTAAATAAATATGAAATTTCCAACGAAATGAACCTTTTTTTCACTTTACATTCTTAAACCCATTTTAGACACTAGATTTCTGTTCTTTTGCTTCATAAAAAACTCAAATTTCAGAAGTTGATTTTATTTTGTAGCTGTCAATTACAACAACCAGCTGTATGTTTTACATGGAAATTAACTTGACAAAATACCTGCCTAAGAGAACGATCATACTTCATGGTGAATACTTTGCATGAAATCGCAAATTCAGTGACCGGCAAAATATGCCCAGCACATCCCATCGGATTTTTTGCAACATAACGTAACAGGAAGCACAAGGAATCTATTTCTGTATGGCTCAGCCTTCATCTGCCTGTCAAACATATTTTGTCGGTCACACGTATCATTTATTTACAGCTAATTCAAGAAAAGTTCGCTCCGCAAACGAACAATATGTATTAGGAGACGTGTAATACCATGCAAGCACCACAGGACAACAACAACTTTATTAATAACGAAAATTTACAATAAAGAAAAATGGTAACAGGATGTTAAGTGCAGGCCACCTTTAATAACCATAAGTGTTAATCAAGACAGTTGGCCTCTATGGGAGCTCGATGTTTTGCCAGGAATTATAGGAGCTGACAGTTTTGCCCTGTGAACTTGTATCGAAAATGTTTCAATAAGGAAGGAATTAGCAGATTCCATCCTGCGTTGAAGGCTGGTATTACACTATTCTTATGGTGTATTGTTTGTTTCAGATGTCAACCTATTTTTTTAAATAGCTGTATATATGTAAATACATTACGTTTATTAAATATTCAAATACAGGTCCATTTCTATCCAAGAGGTTTCGTGGAAGGAGCAGAGAGTTCTTAAACTCGTTCAATTTGAATCTAAACAATGTTTGTGCTGTTCAATCTTTTTTAGTTATTCTATTGAGGCTTTTATAGTTTATCATTTGGATTAGCCATGGGTAGTTTCATACTCATTAGTACTATTCTAAAACAAATAATATACTGAATTGTTGAGAAACGCATGTAAAACATCTTCGAATGTAAATACGTCCATAATAGTTTGCAATGTTGTATATTAGTTAATGTTTAGTGTGGGCCAGGAACTTAATCTCAGTTCGTTGTGGCAGCGTGGATGGTTCATTCGGACAGATCTCTCAATGTAAATCAGAAGGAACCAGATTCAATCGCCAGATGAATTAATTGTGCGACCATTTTTCGTCACTGCGTCAGCAAACAGAGACGTTATATTGTTAGTCCAGTATCCTAAAACGATATCTGCCGACGAGACTAAAATATACTACACACATATAGAGGGAGAGTAAGAATTTGACCGGTGTTGTGACGAGGGCCAAATGGAAGGTTATTGCATGTAAATGTGTTACCGTAAATATATAGTTTGTCTCTACTAAGTAAGATTTCTTCGTACATATAATATACAAATGAATGGTATACAAAACTTTGATTTTCGCATGCAGTAAATTTGGGCATTGACATTATCTATGTAGTATGTTTAAGATTGCTCAATGTGATCATACAAGAGCAAATCGAAAAGGAGGAAGACATTCTAGAACTTTGCGACACACCTGCGGGGTTCTATTGATATAATACGAAACTAAAACTACGTAAGCAAAAGCGGAATCTCTGATGATATATATTATATAGCGCGTAATCGTGTCTTGGGTTGACTTTTTATTGAAATAATGACGTCGATTTTAAACATGGAAATCAATGATGTGCATTAGAACGAATAGAAATTCTACAACAAAATTCTATCAATTGGTGGGAATTTAGTGTACGATATCATAGAAATTTGCAACGTTTTACAGCTCATGCATTAAACACTAAATCCTGCTATTCTTCTGATGTTTTCGCATAGTCATTATAAAGATAATGTGCCCACGAACATTGTTTAAACACAATAGATAGTGAATGTAGGTGTGGAAAAGGGAACTTTAGTATTTAATAGATTTGTAGCATTGCGTAAGACTGAAGTCTGTATTAGTGATCATGAATATAACAAATAGTAGAAGTGACACAACTTTAATTGTTAAAAGCTCGTTTATTGATCAAAACATTAACTCTTTTCTGCTTTAAAGGATATACATCGCAAAATTCAGTAGGGTCACGTCACATGGACCAAACCAAAAAAGGCCAATAACCCTGCAACACTACAAAATCAACTTTTTGCTATACCATATCCGCTATTAGTTACAGAACCATTTTTCAGTTCTAACAGTTCTCATAAATACTACTAGTTATTATCTTGATAGTATGGTATATCTTTCCATTAGTGATAATGCAGAAACTGATCTCGAAGCCACGTTTTAGATTAGGTGATTCGTGATATAATTGAAATATAAAATCGTGACCATGATATAAAAGTATTGTGACAGAATCTTGGTCATCGAAATATTTTGCTGCAATAGATCAAGGATAATTTGGCCAATATCAAATAGGAAATTTTAAAAAAACGTAATTTGGTTATACAATAGTCTTTGCTTTGCATGGAACGTCTACGAGTTGTTCTGGCCCACTTCCTGTGGGCTGTTTGTCATAATTAAAATACTTATTTCTAGTTAATGTAAATTGAATAATTCTTTTTTATTGAGGAATGTGTATAGCCGATTGTTATCTTAAAACTTAAACCTAATTCACGAAAAAATATTTCTTTA
This sequence comes from Epizoanthus illoricatus, assembly GCA_026546655.1. Lineage (NCBI taxonomy): Eukaryota > Metazoa > Cnidaria > Anthozoa > Zoantharia > Epizoanthidae > Epizoanthus > Epizoanthus illoricatus. The sequence continues at coordinate 4,643 of JANVCK010039563.1, read as the reverse complement.
TTTGGAATGACAACATTTCTATAGTTTTTTTTTTGTAGAAATGCAAAATGTTTTTGGATAGTTTAATACATACTTAATATAAGTGCTTTAATCAACTTTAGACAAAAACGGTTATCATTTTGGGATCCACATGCTATGTGGTGCATAGTGACTCTTCTAACATTCTGTACAGTTTAACGTAAAACCTTCGGATATTTCAGTTTGAGACCGTGTTGTATAACCTTGATTCATATAGTTACTCAAAACATTCCTTAATTCAAATATATTCGGATACTTCGACCAGATACAGTAGATTAGATTCAAGATCAGCATATGCGGAAGTCCATCGATAGTGGCTGATATTCGGAATATGCGATACTGAAAATGATTGGCTCCTATATTTGTACATCCTTCCCCTTTTACAAGTGTGTACTATAGGCCTGAAATTTGGCGCGTGACATGGAACTTGAAGACCCAAATACTTGTTAAGAAGAAACTGTGGGTAATACCTCTGTGGTCTACTTCAGGTTCAAAGGACATGCGCAGGAGCTCGAAGTACTTCCAGTTCATAAAGAAAACCTATTCGTAAAGTTACACTTCTTCTATAGCTCTTCGAGGTTTTTTACTACAGTGTGAGAAAATGGTTGATAAACCAATAAGATTTTAAAAACAACTTTGTAACGAACAAATGAACAATTAAACAAACATGCCGCAATGGTTACAGCGAGTGAAACTAAGTTCAAGTCAACACGAGCGCCACAGAACATGCCATGGATGTGTTTCGTACAAGATGTAGACAGCAATGCCTGAATTAAATTGAGGGTTTTTCAATGCAAATTTGACTTGGAATAGCAGGCGTTTGTTAATTGGATGATAAATGAAAACAGAATGAACACTTAAAATCCAATCAAAAGAAACTACCTACATTTTGTACATGAATAGACAATCAGAGGAAAATTATATAGCAGTAACCAAATTTGATATGTTTTAATTGACATGTAACGTCACCACGACGTCATAAATCCCCGAAAAATGCGATTTTACATGAATTTATTTTATATGAAGGAAAATTGTTAACAGATACACATTCATACTGCGAAAAAAACACATAATAGGTCATTAAAATCCATAGCTTATACATTTCTATGGGGCTGAGGCTTAGTATGCAATTCACCGAAAAACTAAGAGGGGTGGGGTGGGTAAAATTGCTAATATTTTAGTTGAAATAGCATCTGCAGTTGCAAATGAACGTTAAATGAAAACTAATAGGATTTGCGATGTCAGCTGACATCTCACATGTCAAATGACGTCACAAAAAAGACATCTTTGATTTGGTGACAAAGTATTGCGCAATATCTATGACGTCACAAATTGTGCAAACTTGAGCCATGTCAACCTCAAATGAAAAAAATATTTGTTGTTGACTAATAATGTGCACATAACACGCAAAACCCGTAAAAACACGTTAAAAAATATGTAAGAAACAAAATTTGACAAAAAGTGCCTTTAGCAAACCCGTTACCATGGAAGCAAAAGATACCCTAATCAAACATTTCTATGAAAAACATATTCTACGATAAACTTTAGCAAAAGTTATGAAAATTGCCGACTATTGCTCCCATATCAATACACACTAATGGTAAATGTGTTTGCCAATGCAATTGCAGAAGGGAGCTGTTTCCGAGTTTTTAAGTTAGGCAGATAAACTGCTGAATCTGATAACCTTTCTTATAGCTTGCCCTACATATCGCAAAACCAATAGGCAAAGAGGAGAATGCAAATAACATTATATACAAACTTATTTTATTTGGCTTGAATAAAATTATTAGAAAATATGTGGCTAAAACAAGAAAAAGTGGCGTAAATAAAATATTGATTGCAAAAGTTAGTAATGTATGCCGGTATTCCAATTAGTTTAATTGTTACAAATCATAGTATGCTGTTTACAGCATTACCATGCAAAGCAAAAAGAATATTTATAAACCTCTCTTTGGCTATATAATTACCATACCAGACCCATTTTTGTTTGAAGCTTAATTTAAACTGTTTTATTAAACATTTTTCAGGGTGTTCTGCTCTATTTTTGTACGAGAACGTAGAAGATGGTCTGACCATTCTCCCGTCGAGAGCCAGCCACAAATCTCTAAGTGTGGGCGCAGGGTTTTGTACCCTTAACGAAAGCTCAAGTAGTTATCGTGAGTGCGATGGTACTTGGAGCAAATTTAACAATGTTAACCAGAAGATATCTGTTGGAAACGATCCATTCTTTAACGACTACATATTAAAGGTATGTTTTGAAGTCTATACGTCTGCTACACAGATAAATTAATTTGAGGAATATCATTTTGTATCCCATGTACAAATATATGCAAACCGTGGTTTGTTTAACCTACATAGATTGCTTTGAGTTTATTTGAAAGTATCATTCCTATATAATACAGCATTTGTCAACAACTGTACAGTATTGAGCATGATGTACAATCAGGGAAAACTGAATATACCATATGCCTCAACAGTATATGATAAATATGCTGATATACAGAATAGGCATTAAAAGTTATCATATACAGTTGTACAATATAGTTTTTTAGAATACCTTATTATCAAGACATAATAAACAATTTGACGTTGCGAAATTAAACAAAGTAAGTAAGTAAGTAAGTACTTGGTGAGTAAATTCTAATAGCTTGTGGGCAAGGGATCGTGTCTAAAATATTTGACAAAATAGAAATAGTTAACTGAAAGTTGCAAACAACAAAATTCAAAATACAAAAGTTCTAATCTATTCACATTAAAATAAAAATGCTCATAGGTAAAAAGGAAAAAGTAGAAAATCTTGAAATACAAAGTTTATAAAACTATCCTGCTTTGCCGCGTCGTGTTGAATGCTTTAGTGTACAACAATAAATACAGAACATTTGTTGTTAACAGAAAATTGATTCTGTTTTGTTTTGAACGTTCAAAATGCAATTGTGTAGTTCTTACGGCACTGAAGTGACCAATTTAACTGGTATCCCATCTAAATCTTATCAAGCTAAGAGAAAGGGGTAGATGGGATGGTCGCTAGAGGTAAATCAATATAACGATCCCATGTTTCCATTTGCTAGTTCGCGAATATCACTTGCCCAACATGCCAATATTAAGTCCAATTGAAATTTTGAAATGCGTAAATGAAGACAAAAAACTTCGAGATTGCCCACAGAACCAAAATTAATAATAACTAGTAAATTCTCGATCATTACCAACAGCGTGTTATTACTAGACTACGTACACGTACATCAATAAAATGATAATTAATATTAAGGATTTATAGGAAGATGTTAGTGGCCTGCTAATGCAGGCAACAGAATAATAAATAAGAGTTAATGCCTCCATTTTTAGTTGGAAACGACTTACGCATGGTTTCATTCAAGTTCTCTATAGAAGTCTGATTTGGGTTACTTATAATTTTATTTTCATCTACAAACACAAACCGGTTTTATATGCAACACATTACAAAATAATATATTTCAACAGGTAAAGTTTGTGCCAGGCGATGATAGGTTCTCCAAACTTTATGGGAGGATAATCAAGCTTGGTCTGAACTGCTTGGATACCAAAACCGGTTTGTACCAGGACAACTGTATCCTATTCAAGCTTAGTGGATCTTTGACATGTAAGTAAAATGGTGGAACAATGGAAGGGTTTAGAAGCAGAGTGGTCTAACCCACTTTCACATTTTTAAAAAAAGCGAAGCTTGATCCAGCCTGCCATTGAGCAATCACTCCAAAGCCGATATGGTCCTGTATTCAAAACAGTCGTTAAATGGTATATGCATAATTGGTCATTTAGAACATTCTGCCTCTGAATGGTTAACAAAAAAAATTAAAAAAATTAAAAAATATCCGACTAAATATTTTTTTAGGGTTAGACCACTCTGCTTCTAAACCCTTATTTATTTATGCACATGTTAATTAGTGATATTTTGTGTTGCATATTACTTTCAATGGTTGTTTAATTCTGAATAACTTGTCTGCTAAAGCATTCATATTGACAATATTTGTGTCCAATATGGTTGTATTTTTAAACATACTCTAGAAGACAGCATAGTAAATCATTTGAAAACTGGAGCAACTTCTTATTACTACAGAAAACGTGCATATGGGAACAATTACTTCTCACATAGATTTGTGCCTGTAACTCAGAAGTCGAAAGCAGTTGTGCAGGTTAATTGAACTAAAACCCATTTACATACAAAAAAATCCTGTCACGACATCCCTAAATCTCAGCACGGTACCTGTGATTGTTCGGCACGGCACTGCTGAATTGTAACGGGTAAACAGCTACCCGTGCCGAGATTTAGAGGTACCGTGCCACTTTTTTGTGCGTGTAAACATAATTTAAGTTCATAATGGGTAAAAAGAAGGAACGGGTGTCCAAAATGACACCGGCCCTACCCATTTACACAACACAAATTTAGCCGTGCCGTGCCGAAAAATTGCCGGCAGCGAATCCAGACTTAGGGGTGCCAGGCCGATTTTTCGCTCGGTTAAACAGGTAGTACCGTACCAAAAATCGTCGGCACCGCGTGCCGAGGTTTAGGGATGACGTGCCAGGCCTTTTGCGCGTGTAAACGGTGCTTGAAAGTTGACTGACTGGCAATTGGCTTATGTTTATTGTTCGAT
>JANVCK010039452.1:0-12895 GCA_026546655.1 Epizoanthus illoricatus | reverse complement strand
AAATTTTTGGAGATTTGGGGTCACGTGATCTACTGTTTGCCAGGGTCTTCTTTCAGACGACGACCATATTGAATACCTAGAAGACCCTGGGGACGACGTTGATGGTAATTGCTGGTGGGTGGTGGTGATGGATTGTGGGTGGCAGTGCATGATGGTGGGTGGTAGCGATAGATGGTGGGTGGTGGTGATAGGTGGTGGTGATAGATGGTGGGTGATCGTCGATGCTGGTTGCTGATGGTGATTGATGGTGGTTGATGGTGATGGATTGTGGATGGTGGTGCATGATGGTGGGTGGTGGTGATAGGCGGTGGTGATAGATGGTGGGTGATCGTCGATGCTGGTTGCTGATGGTGATTGATGGTGGGTGATGGTGATGGATTGTGGATGGTGGTGGGTGGTAGCGATAGATGGTGGGTGGTGGTGATAGGTGGTGGTGATAGATGAGGGGTGATCGTCGATGCTGGTTGCTGATGGTGATTGATGGTGGGTGGTGGTGATGGATTGTGGGTGGCGGTGCATGATGGTGGGTGGTGGCGATAGATGGTGGGTGGTGGTGATAGATGGTAGGTGGTAGTGATAGATGGTGGGTGATCGTCGATGCTGGTTGCTGATGGTGATTGACGGTGGGTGATGGTGTAGGGCAGCTGGGGTGGAGTATGAAGGGGGAGGAGTGTAGGGCAGCTGGGGGTGGAGTATGAAGGAGGAGGGGTGTAGAACAGTTTGGGTGGAGTATGAAGGGGAGGGGTGTAGGACAGTTTATGTGGAGTATGAAAGGGGAGGGGTGTAGGGCAGCTGGGGGTGGAGTATGAAGGGGGAGGAGTGTAGGGCAGCTGGGGGTGGAGTATGAAGGGGGAGGGGTGTAGGACAGTTTGGGTGGAGTATGAAGGGGGAGGGGTGTAGGGCAGCTGGGGGTGGAGTATGAAGGGGGAGGAGTGTAGAGCAGCTGGGGGTGGAGTATGAAGGAAGAGCGGTGTAGGGCAGCTGGGGGTGGAGTATGAAGGAGGGATGGGTGTAGGAGGGGTTGGGGCAGGAGAGAGTGGCTGAAGGGGAGGGTTAAGAGCAACTATTTTCCATAATGACCTTGTGTGCCATATGAAAATGGCAGTAATGTGATACATTGACATTATTCACAAATTTCATTTTATGCAAAGATTTTTTTTGTTAAAATTTTTGTTATTTCTTTTATAGTCCTGACTTGACAGTCATAACAACACTGTACTACATTATGCTACACTATGTTATGTTACGTTACAACAAAATTTACAAACTACTATTTTATGAATACACAATTATACCAATTATACCATAGTATAATAATTAGTCAAGGACAGAAGACATTTCCATTTTATGTAGAATTTTTGCAATTTGCAAATACCATATCTTTGTTCACTAAGACTTTGTAATTGTCTTTTAACAATTTTCTGAAAATATGTATGCTAGGGCTTTTCTTTCCAACTACATAGTCATACCACAAAAGAATTAGTATATACTGCATCATAATGCATAAGGTTGATTAACAATGTTTCATTTGAAATAATAAAAGTAGAAATGGGAATACACAGGGAGAAAGGCAATGAGAGAGACTAGAGAGGACAGCTGGTAGCAGTAACTACCTACAGAGCTGCTATACGAGGTTGCCCTACAATTTCAGTTCCTGATATCTCTTTTCCAAGACATTCTTTGTTGTTTGATCTTGAAAATGAATAGGTGCCAGGTCTGCGTCATGTCATATCACAGGCAACTGGTTATATGGATCCTTCAGGGCATCATATGCAACAGCCCCAAGTTTATATGCAACCTCAGGTATGTCCTTAGTCCAAGATGATGCTTCCAATACACATTTGCTTGCTGCAGAGTTGTGCTTCTTGTAGAGGTATGCTTCCATTACAGGTGTACTTCTTGCAGTAGTATAATCGTATGTTCCTGCTGAGATTCAGTTTGTGTGGAAGTATGTTTCCTCTACAGACATACTTCCTATAAAGAATAGATATTCTTCCTGCAGAAATATGTTTTGTGTGAGGGTGTGCTTTCTGTAGGAATATGATTTAGCCTATATAAAACTATGTAAGCTAAAAGTTGTAAAAATCTGTCTGAACGTTTTCCTTTAAAAACCATCCTGATGATGGTTTTTAACTGAAAACATTTGGACAGATTTTTATAACTTTTAGCATACATAGCTTTATATATATTATATTTTTTGTGATTATTATGTTGACGATTTAGCCTGCAGTCCATTTTTGCACTTCTCTCCCCACAGCCACACCACATTATTTCCTGTACCTATGTCACTTCTCACTCCAGTCTTTTTCTTGGCTGCACAGACAAATTAGCTAATTAACTTGTTTTGTGATTATTTTGCAAATAAAAACAACTGTTTTAGTGCCAAGAAAAAAGGCTATTTTCCTTTAAATTTTAAAATGGGCTTACAAGCCAAAAATGTCCAGCTACACTTCTGTCATGAACACCCTTTGGGAGCTTATTTATTTTCAGTGCTTATTAGAAGGGGGGTGTCATTAGAGGCTGGGGGCTTAATAAGTTTTCATGTTATTTAGAAATTCAGAACTATCTTTATTCATAATTTTGACAGTTGACAATGTCTTTCAACTGCCTGCCAAGAGGAAAGGTTCAGCAATTTCAAATAAATATAGCAACTAAATAATGTATATAATTTTGCAAAACTAAACAGTTTATGGTCGTAAATGAAACACAACAGTTATGCCATCCACCACATTGGTATTTTTATATTGAAACAAAGTCTGCTTTTTAATGAAGAAACATACCCCTTTAGGGGGTGGGGGCTTAATAGAGACTGGGGGTTTATTAAATTTTTGATTCCTCAGACTAGGGGCTTATTAATTAGAAGGGGGGCTTATTAGAGGCTGGGGGCTTAATAGAGGAACTACGGTAAGAGAAAGGTGCAGCATTTGCTGAAGTCGTAGATGTGTTGGAGAGACACTTATGCCTCAGTGTTCCAGATGCAGCTACTCTCATGTGCCAAACATAATAGAATTAAGTTAGTCTCTGGAGTGATGGTGGAGCAACATCTGTTTCAGAATGGCATACTTAATTTGTGGAACCAAATTACAGCATGTGCAACATATATCAGAGGGAGTTATGAGTAGCATACATGTATACATGTACATTATCATAAAGTATGCATTAGTTTCTACACATGAGAAGAGTGCTATATGTATATGAATCAGCTGCCACTCCATTGTCACATAATGCGGCTTTTCTAGTAAACCTAACATCAATGATGTGCTACACCAAAGCCAAACTGTTTTAGATGTCACTCTTCTGCCATATGTAATATATGAATTTAATATTAGGTTTGACACATGATTGGAGCAGTGTCTGAAATGGGTCTAATAACCCCCAGAATTCTCCCAAATAATGTGGACATGTGTCTAAAAAATGAACCATGTTACCAGTATATTAATGTATCCATGTTCATGTTAACAGTATTATCAATGAAAACAATGATCATGATAATATTCATAGTAATAAAAAGCATGAAATATATTCAGTGGCGTATTTGACTTAAAACTGATGAAATCTAAAATATGCTAAACTCCAGTCACTTTTAAAATAAAGTTTGTTCCCGACTAAACAACCAATCCGAAAATACAAGTAAGAAGTAAATACTGAGAGCAAGCTTTGAATAGTTGCAGTCTAACTTTGAATGTTTTGTTTGCTATAGAAATGTTATAGGAAGAAAGTATTAACTGATCATGAAAGGTTAATTACAAATATCTCTTTCCTGCTTCAGTCACAATCTTGAGGCAGTTAGCAATAAACATTTTAAAGCACATATTGTATTTTATTACTTTATTAAATCTCTTGGAGAGTTAGAAGAAACCAGTAGTCAAGACATAATAATATGTTAATATGAACGTCATAAATCATTCTTGGTGCTCACTTTATTTAAGTGTCTGTACGACTTGCAAGTTGATCACCTGTATTGCCCATCATGCATACTGATTCGAGTCAAACAGTTTGTGACTGCTGTAGATATCTGATGATACATAACTTATAAAGAATACTAATAGTTGAGTTAAGTTGTAGGAATGTAAAATGAAATGGCAAATTATAAGTTAATAAAGTTAATATAAATAATATTAAACAAGTCACAGTTTGCGTGGTGTGATATAAAGAACCCATTAAAGAGCCACTTCACAGCTGTATCACACAGACTGATTTAGAAAGTGGCATGGTGCATACAGTAGGTTAAGCATAATATTTTATTAAGCCTTTCACTGTCAGCTAGTATTCGAATTCTAACTAGTTTAAATAAGAGTCAATCATATGGAAATGGACAAGGAGAATTGCGAGTTTGATCAAATAATTATGCTCATCACATCAATGTTTGATGCTGACATCTGTCAAATAGTAGTAGATCATGAGGGCCAGAGTTTATTTAATAAGACACAAAATGTTCTGTTGTATGAACCAGTAACAGAGAACCCATGATATGACTATTCACTTTTTAAGAATATCTGACTTGAAGGGTAGAAGTGTTTGGTATTACTCATTTCTTATTAACAACTGAAGAGTTGAAAGTTCCTACTAAACCCAATTTTTGAACCAGTTAACAAAAAGTCATAACATAACCATTCATTTTATATCGCATTAAGAGTAGAATTTTTTGGTGTATTTATTTCTTATAACTGAATAGTTGAAAATTTTCCACCAAATCTAACTTTTGAAACATCACATGAAGAGTAGAATTGTTTGGTCTTATTCATTTCTTACAACTGTAGGGGTAAAAATTTCCATCATGAAGTTTAAAACACATGAATTTGATAGGAAAATGTTTAATAGCAGTAAATATTAATATTGTAGTTCTAAATGTACTTATAATTTGTTTAAACTAGTATGATTTGAACTGTATGTTTGTGGCTGTTTTGCAACTTGAAAAAAAGGAAGCAGAACTTGAACGTGACTGATCATAATTCCGATGGTCTTTTAATATTACTGTAGACTCTGTTAAACTATATTTAGCTTTTGAATAAACTACTAACAATAATAATGTATGATTGTGCTCTATACAGCACTAGTATGGAGTTGTGAATCCAAGTTTAAACAAGTAAATTTGCTTGCTAGAAATAATTCTGCAGTATGAGAATCACAGTATCTCCACCGTACAACACCAACTGAATTATAACTTTATCTTCATGATGGAGTACTGTTTAGAGATGATATTTTGAGCTAAATTATTGTCAGCTTAAATACATGAGAAAATGAAAGCAGGATGGTGCTGATTCTTTTGTTTTGTTTCATACGGTAGATATAACTTGTAATCAGTGCCAAAACCAAGTGCAAGTTTTAATCTCAAGGACTATATGTCAAACAATTTTGGATGGCCCCAGTCATGGATTAATTAAGTTTTAAGTGATAATTTTAAACTGGTCTGAATTGACAGGGACCTCCTTAAAACCAAAACCACAGTCTTGAAGTAGAAATGTTATCTTAGTTTTCTTCAGGTTTTGATGATATTTTCTGTTTACTTCCAAGGCAAGTGGCTTCAATGAACTGTTTGACTCAATCAATGTATGGGCTGGCAAATCAGGCAAAGTATGAACTGCCAATCTACTCTGCATGCCTTTGCAACATGTCTTGATTTGTAGTGCAAACTTTGTACTGGTTTAAACCTAGTTTCCAGTAAATCAAAAGAGACGATTCTTGTAATAATTGCGATTTCTACATTTCTGGTAATCGTAAAGATCACAAGAATCCTATAGCAAAAGCCATACCCTGTAGTCATATACTGTTTGGTAAATTATTCCACTGTAGCACAATTACTGTAAGGATGACTAGGACATGACTGAGTGAACTTTCTTGTGGGTTATTGTGATTGTTAAGACGTACAATGCAGCAAGGAACTTACCAGTATCCAACATGAACTTTATTGTCACCATTGTATAAATAGCAATTATTTGAATCAGATATAATGCAAGGATAGCAAGTTATATAGTTTACGTTCATCTATAATACACAAGAATTGCTATGCTTCTCATACAGGGATTGTTGGGACTCTTTTTTATGATATGAGTGCTCATGTTTCGATTGATATGATCGTCAGAGATGTTAACTGTGACATGCTAGGAGGTAAGCAAAGACAAGTGAAAGAGAAGCATGTGAAATAAAAAACTAAATTGCCCAGAGCAGGATACATTTTGTTTTTCTTTCACTTGTTGTTGGTAGCCTACTGTCATGTCAGAGTTAATGTCTCTGATGATCAAATTTCATTGAATTGGAAAATAGGTTTTCAAGGGACGATGTCACGGCAGCTTTCTTGTGTTTCATGATGATCAGAAATTGTTTTAACTAGCAGTAAGAACAGTAAGGCAACTAACATCGCCAAAGGTGGAGAAAGTAATCAAATTTAAATAATAGTTCATATGCATACTAAGGCAGGGCCCTATCGAGGATTGACTACAGGGAGGTGCAAATGAGGGAAGAAGACACAATTTTCTAGGGAGTTTCAGCCCTGGGCATTCCCCCTGGCTGAATGTTGAAATTTAGGCTATCTGAAATCTTTGAGATGAGGTCAGTTGGTTGTGATTTTTAAGATATTTCTAGGTATAAACAATGAAGCCAATCTGACACTGAAAATTTGAAACAGAAGGTAGTCCAAGGAATCGATTGTAAGTCTCAAAGCTGAAAGATTGCATAGAAACATGTATCTTGAACGGTAAAATAGGAGTTGCAGCCCTCTGTTCTAACTGTGAAATGGAAAAAAAGAACTCAAAATCATCAGGATATCATTATATTTTGCATTTTTTAGTGATATGACGGCCCTTTAGATAGACCTCCATGACACGTGGGGAAGGGGGGCATACACACCCATTGCACCCTCCTGGGTATGGGCCTGTAAGGGCCTGATTACATTGAGAATTTCAGCCTAATAAGGCTGGAATTTTCTGCCTGCAAAAAGGGCTGAAATATACCATCTAAATGCAATTAAATTTCAGCTCAGGTACTCACCTGGGTTCAAACTGAATTCAGGCATGCACAGTTACTGTTGAAACAGGATGGCATCAATGCCCGCTCAGACCCTAATTTCAATTGCACCTGGGCTGCAATTTGTCATGTAATCACAACGAAACCTCAGCCTCCCCCTCCTCCCTCCCAAATGGGCTAAAATTTGGCAATGTAATTGGGCCCCATGGTCTAGAATCATCCTCGGAGACAAAGGGGCAGTCAATTAGACAAAAGAAAATTTGGAGTGGACCGAAATGCAGAGCACGAGAGTGTTGCATGCCTCTCTGAATTTTCTCTTGCCCCGATGTATTGTCCCTGGGTCTCCAAGGATGTTCTTAATCTATAATAAATATTCTAGAAACTTATGGTAAGTTTGATGTTTAAAAGCTGGGTACCGAGACACTTTAAATATTACAAATTGGCAAAGATCACTATTTTTTATCCTTGCATGAAAGAAATATTGAAGACATCCCACCTTCTTTCAAGGTCCTATCATCTTTTCAAATTTAGGCCACAACCCCAGTAATAATTGTATTGTGTCATCAATTCAAAATATTTCAAACATTGTATTTTCAAATCCCTTCATGGTGGTTTTGACGTCTATGATCTTTTCTACTTTTCTTACATTGTAAATTTCTCCAGCAACAGCTAATTCCTTGACATCGCAGGTCCCTTTAAACTGCTAAGTAGGATGTAACAGCATGTATATATGTGTAATCTCTTGGGCATGAGTGTAATTTCAGTACATTTGCACTAGAGAAAGTTTTACGAATAACAAACTTGTAGCAACAAGCTGCCCATTAGAGTTTTGCTTACAATGCTGCAGCCACAGATATTCCTTCTAAACTAGATTATTTTGTTTTAGGAAAGGGTGTAAAAATGTTGTCTCTGACTAAAACTTTAAAAGATTTTTAAAAAAGTTGAAATGGAACATTTCGATTTAAATTCTAAAACCTTCAGCCTTTAAAAGACCTGAAATGGCATTCTACTGAAACATCCGATTTTAACTTTTTTTAAACATCCTTTTAATAGAGTTGTTGGCAGTGACAATATTTTTAAACCCGTTCATCAGCATGCCTATCTGCACACGTAACATTTTTAGATTTGTTTTATCTAGATGAAATATACATTGTGATTATGGCTTTAATGAAGTGAAGCATTCGTAGTCTTCTAGATGTTGTATTTCTAACTTTGTTCTGTTTTGCATTACACTAACTGGAACTATCTGTAATGTGAACTGTGCAAACATCTGTAATCTGTTAACTAGAATTAACTAAACAAGTATTAATGCCAACTTTGTTTTAATGTATGCAGTATTACAATACTATAATCTGCAATACCTAAATTAATTGCAACTATTTCATCTCATTTGCTGTAAATTGTACATTCTTTTGTATCTACTCGTGCATAAATTCAGTATGGCATAATAGTTGTTTACTCCTGTAAGCTTGAAAACATTATAAAATGATAAAACAGCTTTTAACTATACTAACACTTTTATATAATTTGACATCAAATGTACTTGTAAATGTTTGTTTTCTTTCCTAAAATTTTCTTAGATTAAAAATATTTGAAACCTGTTGAATATTATATATTTGTTTTGGATTGAGATAATTTGTGTGAGAGGGAGAGGGGGAGAGTGGAGTTCAGTGAAACATGTTCGTTTTATTGATAGTTTACCATAATATCTTACAATATGTATGCATCAGGCCAGCTAAAGTGACACTACGACACAGAAATCCCTTAGGTTACATGATTACAGTATAAGAATTATGCAAATGTTTACAAATTGACTTCTGAGATATGACAACTGCAATATGCAATAGATACTACACCACCCCAATAAGATAATGGGATATATATATTTTACACGTTCTATTTCCTTTGCCTTTCTAGAAAAGGAGGTTTGAGAGTCTGCCGATAGTTCCTGCAAATAGTGTGGTTTAAAAGATTTCAACAAATTAGAAATAAAAGATCCCATCATGTTTTGAGAACTATATATTTGGTTTTCTCCTTGTTAAATTTGAGTTGAACTCTGTTGCTTTTGATCCAGTAATATGACTCTTTTGGTGTACAAACTACTTTAAAACAACTAAAGGAGTTACTTCTATCTCCAAGCACATGAGTCAGGTAGTGTCTGCCTGTGAAACAAAGGTCAGCGTACACATTTACCTGTCTATTAAATCACATCTCGATTTTTCCTTTTTTAGTTTTGCAATTGAAGGAAAAAATATGAAGAAGAAATGAGAAGCATGAATTTTGTGAACTCTAACTGTGACAAAATAGGTTCAGGCAGACACTGCGTGACCTAATTTACGGGTCTCGAGTGCAAGACGAAACTGTTAGGTGTGACTCACAGTCTACAGATATACATGCATGCATACCATACAAACCTTGTGATCTACAGCTTGGTCAATATTTCTCATCTTGTAGGGTGGTGAACAAGGTGGAGCAGGTGGCAAAGGAGGTCGGGACAAAGGAGGTGAGTACCGCAGCAGTGTGGGAGGCGTGGTGGCCTGGTAGTTAGTGTGTTGAAGGTTCCAACCTGGCTGCTCTCACTTTGTAATGTCCTTGGGCAAGAGATTTGCTCTCACATTGCTTCTCTCCACTCAGGTGTTTAAATGGGTACCTGGCATTAGGGGGGTAGGTGGGTGGAGGAATCTGACAAAATGGTGAGGGGCTAACCTTGTAAGAATTAAATACCAGTTCTGATGAGCTCATCAGTTCTTGGTTGGAGCAGACTTTACTTACTTACTGCTTGCTTGCTTGCTTACTTGCTACTTACTGTTTGCTTGCTTGTTTACTTACGTGCTTATTTGCTTACTTACTTACCTTTTTGCTTGCTCACGTACTGCTTGCTTACGTGCTCGTTTACTTGCCTGCTTGTTTGCTTGCTTGCTTGCTTGCTTGTTTGCTTGTTTATTTGCTTACTTGCTTGTTAACTTGTTTGCTTGCTTACTTGCCTACTTGCTTACTTACGTGCTCGCTTACTTGCTTGTTTGCTTACTTGCTTGCTTGTTTGCTTGCTGTAATAGGTTGCAAGTAAATATATGCTTTCGTGTTTATAACTGAGACATTATTGCTGACCTAATAAGTTGCACATTATATATAAGAACATCAGACTACTGCAATATATCATTCCCTTGCGGTCTCTTTGGCCTGCAGTGTAGAATGAAGGGCTCTGGGAGATCCACAAGCATGCGCATTGAGGAAAGTCGATGATATGGGGACAGACCGGAAGTCCTCATATCGCATATCAAAGACTTGGCTTGTGGATGCTCTTGGAGCCCTTCGTTCCATGCCGCAGGCCAAACAGAATGTGGGCTCTGGGAACGTGATTGCAAAGTGCTGTGAGTGTGTCTTTTATTTATGTTCTATGTCTGCATGTGTTTGAAGTGTTTTGAGTAAATCTGCATTTGTGGTTAACCAGTTTATATTGATGTGTCGAGACAAACAGAGTAAGTTAATGTTTCCAAGCAAATGGAGTGTCTGTATGCAGGTGTATATATGTATGCATGGTGTATGTATGTATGCATGTGTATGTATGTATGCATGTGTATGTATGTATGCATGTGTATGTATGTATGCATGTGTATGTATGTATGCATGCATGTGTATGTGTGCATGTGTCTGTATGCATGTGTATCTATATATGTGTATGTATGCATGTCTGTATGTATGTGTATCTATGCATGTTACCTATGCATGTGTATCTATGCATGTGTATGTATGTATGTGTATGTATGTATGTGTATGTATGCATGTGTATGTATGCAAGTGTCTGTATGCATGTGTCTGTATGCATGTGTATGTATGTATGCATAATATTTCCCAACTCTACCTTTTGTTGATCGATATGTCTCGTTTCTTTTATTTTATAAATTCGCGGGCCTCTCTAAGTTCGTTAATTATCTTGTTTATAGATGGGATATCCTGCCCCACGTAGCTGGACAGAGATTATTTTTCTCCTGTCTTCCTCTGAATTTTAAAAATTATCTGGTTCTTGTCACGTTGAATCGCAAGTGAAGCGCCTGTGTTGTTGCACTCCCCGTAACTAATGACTGTACTTTCCCCCGTACCGTGTTAGCCACACCTGCACAAGCTGATCATGCATGTTATGACTCTCCTGGTCCACATTCCGCGTAGTTATAATTGTTGGTATTCAGTCAGAAATAAGTTCGTGAGCGTACTTCTGTGTAATAAAATGTTTTGCTTGGTGCCGTTGGAAATGGACGAGCATACGACTAGCTTGGCCTGATTACCTAGAAGACTAACTGCAGTTTTGAGCAAGTAACAAAGTTTTGTTAAGTTTGATATTGCAATTTTGGCACACTTTCGCTTTAAAAATGCAATACAAAGATAGCTTTGATGTTAAAGCAATTTTGCTTACTTGTCTAAGTTGTCAATATGCTATCAAATAGAGTCACACATACCATATCCGCTTTCAGTTGTTTGTAAACAGTATTATAGAGTAGTCGGAAATCCGTGTTACTTTCAGGGTTGATACACTAAATTTTGTTGATTTGGCTTCTACGAACACTTGTGAAAAAATGGCTTTAGAGAATGACGAAAAACTTACGCATTTTGTAGCAATCGTGCTTTAGAGTTTGCCTGAAGACAAGATGGGGAGTATATCGTAGTTGGTCCATGGCGGTTGGGATCAGTACACATACAGTGCGAACCCTGTGAGCTTGAATGAACCGTGACCAGCACCTGATTTGGAATTTAATAGGATTTTCACTTTCACTTCTGCCGATCAGTCTTTATCATGATGCTATAAGGAAAGCATTTAATTACATGGAAGATCATAACGGATTGTCTTGGTGTAGATTTCTCTTGATTTTGTAGCAGGTCTGGACAAGCAGGTCAGTGTCGTTCATGCGGCGAATAGGGCCGATAAAGATGTAAGGAATACAAGTATATTGAGAGAAAAGGATAACCTTTCACTTGTCGTCTCTTCCGGTTGGCTAAGTTTTCTGTCTGACCGACTCTGGCCCGTTTCTTCCGGGCTGCCTTAAAGACAATAGAAATTTGCGCAGAGACTAGTAGTAGAAACGATCACGAACTTGTTTCAGATTGAATTCCAATAGTTATAACTGCTTGAAAACTAGCCTAGTTTTGACTTCAGAGAGTCGTATAATTACTAATGGGCGTAAATCTCTTGCTTTTAGTTGGTCGAAAACCAAAGTCACTTGCGAGAAGAGGTTAGCAGGTCATAGCTATAACTTATGTAACTATAACCTATAACTGCACTGCTTTCGTTTGGCTGTAGAAAATGTGTGCTCTCGTAGTGCAGAGCAGCTGTGGAGAAACGAGCATCACAGTTTCAAAAATATGACCAACATACAAAGGTCTGAGCAAATAATGATGCCTATACGTGGAGAAGATTAATTTTAAAAAATTAAAAACATATTTTTCCCGTAACAACCTTGGCTGGTACGCAAGCGCAAACACAAGGAATTTATTTTTTCCCTTTTCTTTGTACTTGCACTTATGTCTGCTTGTTTCAGCGGCGGTTTGTTTCACTTACGCATATCTCTTGTGCTTGCGCTTGTTGTTGTGTTGCTCATGAAGACCAGACCTTGAGACTGAATTAACCCTGTATGCCTTCGGGCAGATTCCGGGAGGGTGGAGTGGCGTTGGGCTGCCCCCTCTACCTTCGTTTGACGTCATATAACTTAGATAAATGTTTATTTGGGAGCCCCTCAGACCCCTCCTTTTGCCCCGTCTCCATTTTTTGTATCCGCCCCGACACATGGGTAACAAGTCAGTTTGACCATTCTAATGAAAATTCTTGATGAATACGTACTCCATGGTGCTCACTACTCCTGGAATTCCTGGAAAACTCCTGGAATTTTGAAATTTTCTTCCAGGGCCTTGGAAAACTCCTGGAAAGACAGATAATTTCCCT
>JANVCK010039341.1:0-12898 GCA_026546655.1 Epizoanthus illoricatus | reverse complement strand
CCTTAGTGAGATTCTCGCGGATTTGGTCCCCCCTTCAAAATGCTTGTTCTTTCAAGTATTTTCTCAAGCGCACGCTTGAGTTCAGTTGCACTAGCGAAGATTTGGGAATTATTTAGAACGAGTTGTAGTTCTTTATCTGTATTTGCTTCATCAGTTCTGGCAGAAAACCGATTGAATCTGATAACGAATGCTACAATCTTATGTGCATCGGAAACTTCTGACAGCTGAACAAACGACCAAACAACACACGATCAAACAAATCCGTACTTCTAACAGCAACAATAATAATAGACACGATCTGCTCGAGAATCTGTGACAAGAAACAAACGACCAAACAACACACAATCCGAATAAGTACGTACTTACAACAACACACGCTCGATCTGCTCCGAAATTTCTAATAAAGCCGATTAACACTAACCCAGGATTTGGCCTACTTTTAGATTAGATTTCAGAACCTCTGATTTATTAATCATTGTTTTGAGAAGTGTTGTTCACACATAGATCACTCACTCAACTGAGCAATCCATGATTTGCTATCTAAGTCAGTCCTTGGGAAACAGAATTAAACGGTGGGTTAGATTTTAATCCTGGATTAGCGCTAATCGGCTTTTGGGGAACCGGGCCCTGCAATGCTGACTTTAATTATGCTGTTTTATAAAAAAATCTTATCATAAAGTGTCAATCAACTTTGTCTGTCTGCCTAACAGGACCACAAGCTTGCAGCACAATTGCGCCAACAGTTGTGGGTAGTACAGGACCAAGCAGCTGGCTACGAGTAAGTCAGGCGACTGTTCACTTTATTGGTGGGAAGGGGGGGGAGGGAGGAAACTATTGGGGAGTGCCCCCACCTCAGCCCACATGTAATCACTTCACAAAAGTACACATTTTCCGAACCCAAGAACATTTTTAATACTGGTTACTCTGCGAGTATGTTATAGTGAGACTAGTGTGAGTATTCTAGACGAGGCAAGAAATGCGAGTGACGAAGCAGCTCCGTAGGTTGGTTCTGTTGTTTCTGGGGGGTGGGGGTTGAAGAGGATCATTGTTTAGTATCTTCGCGAGCACGGAAGGCACTAATATATAGAGGGTTTGCAGAAATGTTTGAAAATGACGTTCTCTGAGATAGCATTTCCTGTATTCTGAGATCATTTTCGAGTCTCCCTATAAGAACTTAATGGACATACTTGAATCGTTGTTCCACTATATTTCAACTCGACAAGTTTACAAGGTTTGATTTAACTCGGCGCTTGCTGCATGCGCGCAAGGACTCGTGGAAACATTGTAGTCGAAACGTGTTACTTAAGAGTTTTAGGTTCTTTCAGTTACGGAACAATTAATTGACTTGTAAATGTTTTAGGGAAAATTAAGACGAGGCAACTGCCAAATCTTGCCTCATGATAGCTACGGCCTGATACAAGTATTGGGTGTGATCACATAAAGTCATATTCCTTGCTTTCGAATATTTATTATATTCAGTAACCAGCTGAGTTTAATTAAATTTTAATTTTAATTACCATAGTTCATGGAATCGGTACACGTATCTGCGACACTTTTATAGCAGTTACGGTTATACTGAAACGAGGCTTATCGGAAAAGCTCAACTCAAGTCAACTTTTACGGCTGCACAGGCAGTGTATCGTAGACTGCTGCAGCCGCCGGGAACAAGTGTTTTCATGAAACTTTCGGTTGTCGGAGGCACTTTCGCAGCTCTGTTTGTGGCACCTTTACGACAGTTACGGTTATATGGAAACCGGGCTAATGCTCCCTGAAATTAACTCGAATTGTAAATATATTGGCGTTAAGTTTTTTAGCAGCGTCTTTTTTCAGCGACCTTAATATAGTGCCACATTAATTTTAGCGATACCAATTGACAGAAATGTACTGTTCGTATCTCATTTCAAACACACACACCTTCTTGAAGGACCCACTTGGGGGTGGGAGTGTTAGAAAGAAATATACTATCTGTTTCTCTTTCACTATCAGTTTATACTAAAATTGCCGCTAGGTCCCCCATAAATGGAAATAGGTGGTCAATACTGCAGTGGGGGTGGGGGTGGTACCATGTGGTGATAGCTGTGTCTGGTGAAAAAATCGGCCCCTATCTGGGACATGTGTTTTCTCCTGCTCCCTAAACGCAATTAAATTTCAGCTGCGTCTGCAACTAAACTTTGGCATGTGCGGTGATTTTTACTGATTTTCAATGAAACAAGATGGCGTCAAACTCCTTTTGGACCCAGATTGCATTTGCACCCGTGCTGACGTTCGTTATGTAATTGCAACGAAATCTCAGCGCCCCCCCCCAAAAAAACCGGGCTGAAATCTACCCCGGGTCCTTGGTCTGGTTTGTGATGAGTCATTTGCATTGCTTTTATGAGTGCGAAACTGTAATAACCGCCGTGCATGTAAGCTGTTTAGCAGTTAGGTGTATAGTGTATGGGTATATTGGTGTTTTAATATTTTACAAATGTTGTATAAATGAACGTTGAATTTCTCCGCAAACATCTATAGCATCCAATAAAACTGATGGCTTTACCATAAAACGGAATGTCCCAAACCCCCAACTGATGGCTTTACCATAAAACGGAATGTCCCAAACCCCTAACTGATGGCTTTACCATAAAACGGAATGTCCCAAACCCCTAACTGATGACTTTACCAGAAAACGGAATGTCCCAAACCCCTAACTGATGGCTTTCAGACCATAAAACGGAATGTCCCAAACCCCTAACTGATGGCTTTACCATAAAACGGAATGTCCCAAACCCCTAACTGATGGCTTTACCGCAAAACGGAATGTCCCAAACCCCTAACTGATGGCTTTACCATATAACGGAATGTCACAAACCCCTAACTGATGGCTTTTCCATAAAACGGAATGCCCCAAACCCCTAACTGATGGCTTTACCACAAAACGGAATGTCCCAAACCCCTAACTGATGGCTTTACCACAAAACGGAATGCCCCAAACCCCTAACCGATGGCTTTACCATAGAACGGAATGCCCCAAACCCCGCTGTGGTACACGTCGGGTGCGCAAGATAACATGGTCTGCAAAGGTCGCGGGAGGCCACAAATTGGTGCAATATATACGTGTGAATCATGTCATGTTGGACGTCTCAATCTCCTTGGACAGTATTTCGTAGACTTCACTGTACAGAGGCATTAATTCGTAATGTGCCTCACCTCGCAGTTCCGAAGATATTTTAGTTATGTACTATGAACGTAAAGTTGTAAGGTTGCATTACGATCATAGTGTATAACGTCCGAGTACAATTCAAATAAGTCATCCGGATGTTCAGCTTGGCACGGCTTCCCAGTGGAATGTAAAAAATTCGTTTGTAACACCATGAAACACCTGCGGCTTCAGCTACGATTCAGCAACTGCGTTTCAGACAAACCACGGCTAGACGGTTATCATCCTTAGGCCAGAATTCGTTTTTGTTGGTTATCTGGCGTGGCGAGGCATCAATTTGTTTCACAGGTCACCCAATCCATTTAAGAGTGATTTAACATTTGTTATTGCATGGTACAGCCAGCGTATGCTGTTTTACCCGATGTCCGCCATATTGGATTCTAAATACGAAACTTCATATGGGATATATTCGTCTAGGAAAATGCTGAAAGGAATAAATGTATTAAACACCTTTGGTGTATTATTATTATTATATATTGGTGCATGCAGTCACTTGCAGGTTGTGTTCAGCACCATTATCTGCTTGTGGGTGTTGGAGTGGGGATAAAATCTCAAGAAATACCACGCCAGCATCTGAATATGGTCCCGAAATCGACAAGCGGATTAAAGGTGAACAAATCACAAGTTCATTTATCTCTTTGAGTTTGAGTATTTCTCAAACTAATATTTCCCTTAGAACTCTTAATGTAGAATCTAATAAGGTACCAAATATATCCGGTATTAAGAAATAGGAGATCTCTTGGCGCCACACGCACTGATTATACTTATAACACATATCACTGAATGACTTTGTACAGTAAATGGCAGGCTAGTTTCTGTAAAACTAGAACTTTCACGTCGGCGAGCAGGACAAATTCTGACCGAGATTGACGAACTAAAAGTTGATATTGTGAGTTTGTTGCCGTGAGAGTGGAAAATATTCGTTGACGTTTTGACCGCTAGCTCTTCGTTAGAGTTCCTATCATTACGTATATGTGGTATGTTTTCAACATATTTCAATTAAATCGGCTCTCAGCGCCAATTTGATTTCACCAACAATAGAAGAAATTTGTATTAGACTGGTGCATATACAAGGATGAACATGGGTCCAACTCAAGGAGCGCATTGTTAGTTGTGTTACATGTAGTAGCGAGCGTATTTTGAACGCATAAACTCTTTACCGTGATTAGTGAAAATGCAAAGAAGAGTAATTTCAAGTGTGCCATTCTGATTAGCGTATAGAAGTGATTAGTGTAGACAAAACATAACAAAAACGATTATTTTTCTGTTCACTGACTATGCGGCAACCCGAGTGTTGAAGTCATGTGAACTTCTTATACCACACCCTCCAGCGTGGAAAAGAGGCGGGCCGACTTCAAAGAACGCACTTGCATATCGATAACTAAGCAGGCTAATGTCTTTGTTAAAGGAGATTATTGCATGAGTCCGGTAAGCCGGGATTCGCGATTATATGACAAAGGGAGATCCCGGTTAAACGGGCTGAATGTTTTCCATGTAATCGCATTGTTCACCGGGACAGCAAAAGGTTTCGCTTCCGAGCGAAATGACCCACCAGTAACTCGACGTGTCTCTTTCTATATAACATATAGGGGTATAGCAGATCATAAAGCTGCATAAGCATGGAAAATGCAGTAAAATGCTGGCATAAGGAGAGCAAACCATTCAGTGTATTATACATGTTAAAGCCATTTTAAAACTTTTGCGCCAAATCTAGCTCGCCCCATGTAATTCCGTGTGGAAACTGATCCCGGCATACCAGGCCAGCCCGGCCCATGTAATCGGACCCTTAGCGGCGTGTTTCCTTTTTAATCACAGCATGCGGGTGTGAGCAAAATACAAAGTTCGGTGTCTATTGAGTACGTGAGAAGCGCATGTAGGAGATTGCACGTGCATTCCATATCAAACTGATTTAGATCGCATAATAAGAACAATAATTGATCTAACAGGAATTGCAACTAAAAAGGGAAATTACCTCCCATCCTTCTCAATTGGAGGCAATGCAATTTATAATACCAGTTGAAGGAAATGTTCGCCTCGACTTCATGTTATAACGTGTTTTAAATGCCATCAGGATTTGGAAAACTGAGCTACTTGCTTACCATTTCGTGGAAGCTCTTCATAAAGTACTATCAAACATCAAGAGAGTTAAATAAAAAGAGAACAACAAACCAAAGGACAGTTTGTGTGTCCTTTATTTAATATTTACAAATATGAATGTATTTAGAACTGTAACCGCCGAATAAATAACTTTAACGCTTGTAATTGTAACTTGGTACAAAATGAGGTACAGAATTGATCAGAAGTAACATATACCTGGGGAAAAGCCACACTCGTTGCCTGAGCCATTTGTTCCGGCATGGATGGGTTTATATCTGACAAAATGATTCATGACTGAATAAATAGATTGAAACAGGTCAATCAGATGCATGGGGAAGAGCCGTTTTGTCGCTGTTAGTTACCAAATACCATTTCTTGAGAATGTACCAACTCTTCCTAGTGCTGTTCAAGTCAAGTAGCCTGAATTGGCGACTGAACATTGACTGTATAAGGTCAACATCTTTGTCTACAAGCTATGTTTGCTTCTTAATTTGTCACTGAATCTCAGCTGACTCTACCAACTCATCTTGGCAAAGTTTCTTAGGCTTCTAGTTCGCTGCTAGATTCAACAGATATTGGAACGAAGATTACCTTGAACAAAACGAACTTGGCAATCGATTAACATATGATATATATTCAAGAAAATTGTGTATGTGTTGTATTTATAACACGCGCACACAACGTTTTGGGACTCTTTTTTGCGTCACAAATTTTTTATGTTTTTATTCAAAGGCGCGAGAAACGCGAGAATAATCCATATCACCAAAACTTTCCTCCAAGACAATAAGATATTTATAACTGCGAGAGGACACATATTCTGTGATTTTTCTGCACAACGCATAGCTGATGTGATTATTATTGTAGTCCAACACACGTATTCTATTCATTCGCAGCGGTAACAGTGGGCTCCGGAAACTGCCCTTTGCAAGAAGAAATCTCCAGAAATGTGAATCGTAGGAATCGTTTTGGACTGTAAGCAATGCCCCATGCCCGTGCAGTGGTCTATGTACAGAAGGCTATTGCCCCCCCCCCCCAACACTCCAGCTTCCACCCCAAAACAGCCGTGAATCGTTCACAGAACTTCTTTGCAGGTTCGAGAACTGTTCTTCGACTATATCTTACTCCCCCTACCTTACTTTGCCCCTAAAGGAAACATCCTAGAGAAAATCCTGCCCCTCTGTTGAATGCATGTAGCAAGCGATCAGGCAAGTGGCCGCGTTAAGAGAATGAGGCGGGGTGAAAACATTCTCAGAACGCGCTCAGGCTCGCTTGTGTTGGCTGCGCAGTCGACTCGGAGCTGAGAAAGGGGATCGACTTGCCGTTCAGAACATTCTGTGTCTCACGTTTGTCCTTTCCATTTTTCAACTCGGGTATCGCCAGTAGGAGAAATATAATGGACAACGGTTCTTTTATGTTTTCGAATAACATTTCGGTGAATACTTCAAAACTTGGATCGGTGCTTTTATGTCATAGGTATAGGCACTATAAATGAACTTGAATCTCATACATGTAAGTTCAAACTATCCTTTCTATACCGTGTTCAGACTAGGCAGGAAACATGGTTATAACAAACATTTTTAGCCATAAATAACTTTGTCTTGTCACGTTTTACTGCATTTTCAAAAGCTTACAGAATATTTAATCAATGATATATAATTCGAAGCAAGTGGCTGATTCAAGTTTGAGCCAGTTTAGACAATTTTAGTACCAATTTAAATTTCGACATTCACGTTGTCTACAAATTAAACCCCAAACTCGGGCTTTTCACATTGTATTTCTGAATACGACGGTGGAATTTTCACGTGCAGAGTTCAGTTCCGTACCACGTCGACGTTGCAGAGTCCTGGTTGCTGAAACTGCCTAATAATATAGTCAGGCTGCACTCTCTGTATCAATCAATTTTGTAATTCCTACCTTGAAAAACTTTGCTGCGAGATTATTTCTGTAATAAATTTCAAATATACACGAAGAAGAAATGTAGTTTCTTTTTTACCACCTAAGTACTAAACACAAAATGCTCCTTACGGACGCACTTTCATTTTCACTTTATTTTACATTTTTGCACTTGGTCAGAACAAAATAATACCTTGTTGTTACTGGAAAAATCAAACCAATCACGCGCAAGTCACATGGCCGGATAATTACTTTCTGTTCAGTATTTTTGGCGTATAACGTGTGCAGATCAGCACGCACCGAAAGCTCAAAAGGGGAAAAGAAAATAACATATTGTTTACCAGGTGTTTGCTGATGTTCGGGAGTCGTTATCAATACACGGCACTGAAGTGAAGACCAAAGCTACTCTACAACTCTTGCGTTGCCTTTCGATGTGACCAAAAAAGGAGGCTGAATCCCAAGTTCTCTCGGGTCGTTCACTGCACATACATTTCGAAAATAGATGTGAAACCCTTGGCAGTTTTTGTGTGAAAGGGCAGTGTTGTGAGGGCTTCCCCCCTGTGTCCATAATAACTATGTTTCAGACCAGTTGGATCACTCGGCAAGATAACAAACAAGCAAACAAACAAACAAGAAAACACGTTCCTAGTGCCACCCAAACTTCAAGTTTAACAAACGTGCCTTACTTAATTCTGAAATAAACACAGTCTTGGCAGCTACATTCATCCATACATCATCTTGAAGACAACGTAGAATTCCCTCCAGAAATAGGAAATAAAATTCGACACTGCATGTCATTGACGGTCAGAGACGTGGAAATATCGATTTATTACTATGAATACTACATGCTGTCTTTAAAGTTGTCTTTCCAGAACGTATATACTGGATGATTTTGTTTTGTGTCCGTCATGGACAAAGGGAAGGTTGATCTCAAAGCCTGGGAGTACATTTGGTCTGGTGAACTCCGTTTCTCAAACTTTTTCCTAATTCTTTCAAGGGATTTATAATATATATGAATGCCAGCCAGATACATTCCTAGGCATATGCCGGGGGCCACAATCTGTGTAAATAATAAAAATTGAGTATTTGAAAAGACTGCTTTGTCGCCATATTTTTATAGATGTACGGTCGGAAATTGCTTAAACTGGAAATAAAATTTACCATAGGATTAGGAAAACGAAACCACCACACGTGGCGAAAGCACAGAATCTGGAATAACAACTGGGATTGACGGTCTAAAAAACAGTGTTCGAATTTCATTATTGAATCCGGCCGTGTACAGAAATAAACTTTGATTAATTGTAATCCACTTCAAGCCGTATGCCATCCTGTAGTTTACTGCAAAACTACTTTTTGTCTTTTCCTCTTTAGAATATCTTCATCCGTCCATATTACAAAGAAGTAAGATATTGAAAACTTAATAATTTATTTGACAGGGCCCCTTTAACGATCAGTGTAGATTTACATTAACATTGAGAGTGACCAGCCGTGGGTAAGATGTCCAAGGAACTATGTTAGAGAACTAAGCAACACCTTGGGACACAGTACGTCGCTTGTTAGCAGTACAAGATTCTAAAATGTTCTCAGTACTGCTGTGGATAAATTTTATCGGTTTCACAGTCCAGTCACGTTGCCCAAGCAGAACTGAACCATAGTATATACATGCGTTTTAAATCACTACTATTTTTGATAGCGGCCGAACTGGTCAGCCGTTATATACTACTCTGTGAATGCCGGTGGAACACTATTTAAATAGATAAATTAAAATGCCTGTACCTGCAGTCTATAGCGATACATGTATTGAAAATATAGGGCAGGCGTTGAGGCAAATAATATTTTCTCACCTGATAAACAACACTTGGGGTGTGTCTTTTGGGGCATATTGACTGCAGTATATTCCAGCCCAGTCGCTAACTTTGGGTGATCTGAGTTGTTGTTCAACTGTGTTTCGTGTTGGTCAGTCGTGAAACTGGTTCTGGATGGAAACGTGGAGCCTAGTTGTTCGAACGGGCAGCATCAGAAACAAGATGTGAACGTGACCCGTATGAGGTGTAAGTAGTACAAAAAGGCAAATAAACAGATCAGATGACCTTCTGGACCTATCTTTAGACAGAGTTTAGGTAATCGATATTTCACAGAAAAAGATTACCCGATGGCTATCGAGTGACCTGATAATAATACGTGACAGGACAAAGTAGACAAGTACATCTCAAGAATCTTCTTTCTCATTCTCAAACGTAAGCTCAAGCATGCTTCAACTAATCAGTCCTTATATACTCTCAACCGTTTTTTTAAGAAATATTTAGTCTTTATATTTAGTATTTTAATATATTTAACCAGCAAATTGAAATATTAAAGATGTACAAAGAGTGATATGAGAGTACTTATCAAGAACTTTTACTTTCACTTTATGTTTTTGGCCATTTATTGAGAAAGTGAGGCATTTATCTCGCTCAGGTCCTCTCGGGACTCGAAGGGTTAAGTATCCAACTTTAATTAGCAGACTGAGAACACTGCAAATATGAAAATAAGAATGAACTTGAATTTTTTTAACTAAGTTCACGTCCCATCTGGCTGATATTTATTGACACCAGCATGACCCGAGCTTGCACTTCATATATGAACCTAGTCTTGGCCTATAGTTCTAGTTCTAGAATGGTTTATTATAATAAACCGTTACATTAAATTATAGTCACAGTGTACCGGTACACAACTCGTATAATACTGCTTGCAGAGTAGGTTTTATAAAAAGATATACCGTATAATCCCGGTTACATTTTTGTCCTTTTCAGTTTGTACGCCTTTTTGGGGGAAGGGAGGAGGTCTGGAAAAAAATTACGTTTTGTATGCTTGTGAAAATGATGAAGAAAATGGATGACCGCTAACTTTTATTTGTTTTAATTTTTTTGGTCAGATTCTGACTGAAATTGATCACGCAGATTACGAGCTGTGCGGATGTACGAACTATTCTGCTGTGCTTCTCAATCGGATCCATCGGTTATAACAGCAACAACTTTATTTGCACTTAATTGTAGCGACTCACGTCAGAACATGATCAGATATTCTGCGTTATTGTCTCGAACTTGTTCAGTAACTTGAACGTTGAACCTTAAACCCCTACATTGAACTGAAATCCCAGCCATTATCTTTAATTTCGCTATAGGGATAATAGTCGAAAACGTTCTCTGTTTTTTCCTGCATAAATGATAAAATCTGTTTTCAACTCTTCGAAGTTTTTATTTTTTTGACGGCTTTTCAAGGACATTTTTGTTTGTTTTGCAGGCTTTGGATTTCGAATCTTTCCAGTCCTGATAATAAATGATCAAAATTTCCCCTGTGTTTGATAAAAAAATGTTGATAACATTGGTAGCTGCCTGTGTGGTTCTTATCACTAAGTTTTCGGCATTTTCTCTTTATTCTCCGTGGTTATTTATGTATTTTCAGGAGATTTAGATTATAAATAGCAAGGTCTCAAATCGAAACATCACGTATACACAAGGTTACTTTTATGTTCATGTTATGTTAGAAGTATATATAATTATATGTATATATAACCAATATGAAAAAAATCTGGGTTCTTCTAATTGTAGAAAATGCCCTGAACTTCCTCCGATTTTCGTCAGTGGATACTATTGTACCTTTCCATGTTTACAGAAATACTGAGTTCGGTTTGTTTTTCCGCTCCTCAGCAAGAACAATGTCTGTGTATATGTTGTCTGCCTCCTCGCGAAATGCTTTGTCTTCGGCGTTTGACCGTATCAGATTCTAACACGGCTCTGATATGGCATGCAGTCAGACTAAGACATCATCTTCCTGTTGTTTAGACTAGCTTACTTCGAAGTATTTTGTACTTTCTTGTAGTTTCGTGCATTTATATCAACAAATTTGACAGGTTTGCAAACATCTACATCATGATTCACGGAATATGAAAGTTCGAACAGGACATAAAATTAAACTGACTAAAGCTAAGTATATTGAATGCGCTTTCTTGTGAACACTCTCGCACGCTGATGATGGTGTTTGTAATCCAGGCTATTTTGTAAAGTTACAAGCAGTGTAGTTTGTGAAAGCACAAAGTTTCCTTTAATACTAAAAGCTACCGTCTCAAGTACTCAACTTTCAGACCACCTAGATTGAGTACAGTTACAGAGCATCTAAGAGTAGGTTCTCATGGTCAGGGAAAAGTCGGAGAAAAAGTCTGTTTCGAGGTCAGGGAATTGTCAGAGACTTTGATTTTGGTCAGGAAAATTCAATTTGTTTCTGCGCAAGTTACTGAAAAATCAGTCGGAGAACCTCACATAATTAATTGTTTTGGCTGTGGCAATGTTCTCTTCCAAAAACAATTGCAGTTATTTCGGAGTTTATTTCCTGCAAAGGTCAATAAAAATATTATTTTGTCAGGGAAAAGTCACGGAATTTTGTTTTTCCAAATGAGTAAGAACCCTGCAGAGTCTGATGCGGACGACAAAAGCACGTTTTGAATATCCATACCCTAGGAAACTAGTAAACACCACTTCTTCTGCCGCGTGGTTGTCTGAAGGTGCTTTTGTGTTGTTCGTTTTCTGGAAATGTTTATCTTGTTTAACGGCATTTAACAAAAACATATACATATATCATCCGTCAATGAAATGTTGGATTCGTTTTCCCGCCGGAGAAAAATTTAAAATCTGGAAGTTCGTAGATAATACCACGGTGTCTGAAGTTGTGCCAAAAGAATCTCGAGTATTGTACAATCAGCAGCCGACCACACCCGCGAGTGGTCCAACAGCAACCTGTTCTTACTCAACTGTGACAAATGCAAAGATTTTCCGAACTGTTACCAAAGAGAGAAATCCCATGAAATCTGTTAGCAGTGCTAAGTTGCTTGGCGTCACGATCAACAGTAAATTAACATGGAATAACTATGTAGAAGAAGTTGTAAAGAAAGTCTCTCGCAAATTGTATTTTCTTGTCAAACTTAGGTGCAAAAAAGTACCACCTTCGGACACTTTATCGTATTATTGCACTTGTATCCACTCAATATTTATAGATTATGTCTGTCCTGTATTTCATCACGCATTACCACACCATACTTGCAGGAAAAGCTTGAGCGAGTTCAAAAAAGGGCATTAGCATGCATTTTTCCTGGTGTACCGCGATATCATGACGCCTTTATAGATCGCGAAAACTTGAACGCAATACATGCATGTACACGACCACCAGGAACGGCTGACTAAGGGACTCTTTGAATCAACGGTTGTAAATTCATTTACTCCCAAAAGCCTTCACTAATCAAAGATATGAACTCAGGAAACAAAGAACTTTTGCTATGCCCATTGTCAGAACTAAGCGGTTCTCGAACTCTTTTATAATCAAAAGCAGCAAATTTTACAATAAGAACAGAGCTACGCAATTCAGTTTTTCTGCGATGTAACTTTTTATATCAATAAACTATAAACATTAAGGCTGGTTTTAAACGTCGCGCTACTGTCTTGCCGAATTCATTTGAAACAACAGAATTTCATGCTTCGTCGGCGCGGTGCCTTTGATGTAATTAAATTCGGCACGACAGTTGCGCGACGTTTAAAACCAGCCTTACAGAAGCACTTCATTCTCTCGTTAGTTACTAGAACAGAAAGTCTATTTCAAAGTTATTCAAAGCTAGAAGCTACCATCCTATTGTTCAAGCCACCGACAGATTGAGCACAATAACGGAGCGTCTCGGAGTCTGAT